>CAKNXH010058858.1:0-23756 GCA_932178445.1 Andricus quercusramuli
AATAATATGATTGCCACTGTAGGTGCTGAAATTTGCCTACAATTTGATAATTACCCATTAATTGACGAAAGATTAACAAAAGTTGAGTGAGTCGAGGACACTGTGACATTGTGTACATATTTCATAACATTTTGCATCTTCATTTAACAACAAATAGTAGCTTTCATTTTAAGTTGCATTAAACTTAGGATCTGTTGACGAATGAAAAAACCAAAATTATGTTCTATATTCATTTATTTAATATTAGATACACGTTGTTTTCAATGCTCAATAAGAAATTGTTGTTGAATGATTATGCAAAATAACTTAAAATATTGCGCAAATGTCGCTATGTTTTCGTCATACTCTACTCTTGTTAATCTTTCGTCAAATAATTTTATTTTGTCCGGGAAGGTAGAATGTGGAGCATTAAAGTAGAAGCAAAAACTGAGCCCCTATTTTGACCCTCCAAGTGGAAGATTTGGCAATTTGTGCCCATTAGAGCGCCAAAGTAGGGGCAAAAATCGCATTGGAATAGCTTCTACTTTAAAACCTTAGCCCCTAAAAATGACAGCGTGAAGAGCGTCAAAGTAGGGCCTATATTTCGACCCGGGTACAACAAAGTAGATGATGCCAATAAGCAGTAAGTAAATACTGTTCCCGTATTTACACGGAAAAAATAAGTTGTCGAAACTTTACTTGACAAGTCAACCATTCTAGAATAGGCCACTTTTTTTTAGAATCTGGTATAATTTTGATTAAAGAACCGCGGACTTCATCGAAAAAGTGAAAAAAGTCATCGAATTATTGGAATACAATCTAGGAACATCAGTTTTCGAATTTTTATTTAGCAGATTTTGACAAAGTTCTAGACAAGCATTCAATTTTTCATAAAAAGTCCTCCAGATTCCAAAAGATTTGAAATAGAATAACTCTAGCGCAGAAACGAATAATTCGTTGACTGTCTTCTACATATCTATATATTCACAGTGTACAGTCACATTGGATGCTTGTGTTAACACGTAGTGACGCTCAGGTGAAGTGGTGTATGTATAAGCATGAATGGATTCGCGGTCACCAGCAATGAGCAAATGAGCGCGGATTTAAATTTGGCTCTTCGCTGGGATTTGTGCAAAATATTCGATGTGTTAAGTTAGCTGTGGGGTCTAGTTGCTAGGGATAAGTTGCGTTCGGTGCGTCATAGACATAGGTGTTAGGTAGTTCGAATCCCGCCGCAACATTTGTTTCGATTTTTCATAGGTTCGTGTGAATCTGTAAAAATAAATATAACTTAAGCGTGGGTCTATGTGAATAACAATATAGTAAATATAACCGCGAAATATATATTTTTTTAACTTGGCTACACTGTTTTCTAAAACCTCGTTAGGAGTCATCAAAAGTTCCATTTACTGGCTTCGAAGCATAAGTGTATCAGTGTTTCAAGAACTCTATTCCTCTGGTCTTCAAATTTTCATTGAAATTATTTTGTACTTTCGACAACTCTTTCTACTTTTTAAACATGTATCAATCAAAGTTTCTCAGACAATTCTTCCAATCTATGACGTACGTTTAGCCCTATCCTAGAGTGGTTGACTCAGTCATTCAAAATTTCAACGACTAATTTTTTCCGTGTAGAAGACTAAGATTGTCAGGTGCCAATTCACAAAAAAAAAAATCGTGGGAGGCAGTTTTCACAGCTTCTCGAAAATTTCCTTGCCAGTCGAAGCTCAGACACCGTGAGCATTTTAGTATCTAAAAGTCCATTGTAATTGAGTTTTGTTGCATCACTGATTATTATATGCGTTTACGACATGAAAATTGTTTTTTCAAAATGATATCGGTAGACGGTGTGGAATATTCTGTGCAAGATTGTGGTGGTTTCGGTGACTTTTGGTTCAAGTGCTTAGCTGTAGCAAAGGCAACTTCTAACTGCTCTAGGGTTCGACGAGATGTTGTGAATTATGTAGTTAATAAGTGGAATGAGTTCGGTTTCGTTCTATGTTACAAAAATCAAAGGGAATATCGATTGGATATGGGTGATTCGGGCAGGTACGCGACGAAATTAGAAGTATGTGCAGCCTCCTATGCATTGCAATTGAATATAATTCTCGTGCGACAAATGACAGAGGGCATTTTGGCTGATGACAAAGTAAAATATACGTTTTTTACTCGTCAGTATTTTTCTGACGGCAGCTCAAAGCCGACTGTCTATTTACTTCTCACGGGCATAGCAACCGAAGAATCAAGAGATGGCCACTTTCGACTTTTAATACCCGCGTCACAACAGCTTGATGAAAGTACAAGTGTCATCCATGATTCATCAGCGACTACTTCCAGTGAGAGCACTTCATTCGAAACATCTTTCGAAGAAAGTCGAATTGACGACACTTTCGGTGATAATGCCGAAATCATGGAAACATCAGGAGATACGGAAAGGACTAAAAGTTCTTCAGAATGTGAAGATGAAAACGGCAATATGAGGGAAATCCCGAAGCAGAAGAAACTTGCAATTGACTCGACAGGGAATAACAAAAGGACTGCGGAAAAACAGGCCCGGAAATCGCGATTAGATGTCAAACTGAAGGAAGTTTATGAATGCTTTAAATTATTTTCAGGGTGAAAAAGATTCTGGTGTGATCAATGACCTTTCGCAAATGCACAAGCGAGTGGCTCAGTGCTTAGGGATTTCTGATCGCAGTGAGGGTCGAGTTTTGAAAGAATTTCGTGAAAATAGAGGCTGTTTTAAAGAACGTCGCGTCACTAATTTAAACAAACGCATTGAAATTGACGATTTCACAAAAGGAGTTATCAGGAGAATAATCTTTGATGCATATATCAAAAAAAGTATTCCTACCATCAAAAGCATACATCAGCAGTTGTAGAATGATGTTCAGGAATTACCGAAATTTTCCACGTCGAAGATGCGATCAGTGCTGCTGGAAATGAAATTTAAATACAGGAAACTGAATCAGCGTCCAGTTTTCGTGGAAAGTTTCACTGTGGCTGGAAAACGAGCTGAGTTTTTGTGACTGATAAAGGAATATAGGGGAAATCACTGGCATATATTTTACCAAGATGAAACTTGGTGTGGCGCGAATCATTGACTAAAACGTGGATGGCTCGAACACGTCCCAAAAAAAATAATGACAACTACGATTATTACCGTGGTCATGTGCAGCAGTACGGAGGATACCAGGGAGGATTCGTCATTCCTTCAGGAGCGGTTCAGCGAATTATAATTTCGCACATCGGAAGTAAGGACGGATTTCTGCAAGACTCTATGCTGTGCTTCATTGGCAAGAAGGGAACTCAGGATTACCATCAACAAATGAATAAGACACACTTCGAAGAATGGTTCCGCAAGGTTTTGGTAAAGATACCTACAAGATCTGTCATCGTCGTCGACCAGGCACTTTACCATACGATGCTTGACCCAGAGTTCCGAAACCCCACTTGTTACATTTGGGAAAAGAGACAATATTTCGGATAAAATTAAAAGGAATTGAATGTGTTTCATTTTAGAATGAAAGCGTTGAAAATTTGATACGATTAAAATTCGACAATTTGAAATGAGAAACTAAATTGAATATTTCAAAGTAAAAACTTCTGAAATTCTCGAAATCTCACTTTTCATCTGAAAAATTTATTTAAAAAGTTAAAAAAATTTAGATTTACCATGAAAATTGATTAGACAAACTTTTGTATGATTAAACAATACTTTCATCTTCATTTTGAGCGTCTCAATTGAAAAAACTTATTATTTTAAGCCTTTGAAATTTCATTACATATTCTAAAAAAACGTTTGAAAAAAAGTACTTTTAAATGGGATTACTATCACTTTCAGTAAATGTAATGGTTTAGAAATTACTCATTTCTAAATTGTCCATTATACAATTGTAAATACAAACATTCCAATTTTAATAACGAAATGGAAACTACTGAAATTACTTGAGTAATTATTATTAATTAATTATTAATCAATTAATTATTGATTAATTAATTATTAACTATTATTAATTACTTGATTAAGTGAATCTAATTCTTTAAAACAACAATTCAACCATTTCTATATTGATCACATAATTTTAACTTACGATTGTAAAAAATTGCAAGTTCAGCATGTACCATGCAATTTCAGAATTTTCCAATTCTCTCTCTCTCCCTCCCCCTCTCCCCCTCTCTCTCCCTCTCTCCCTCTCTTCCTCTCTCCCTCTCACCCAAGTACGACCCAAGAGCGCCGATGATTAAGACGATTACCTGAACAGAATATTCAGGGTATAACCGCCGCAACTCCCTCATAAGATCTTTATACCTCTCTTTCTTTTCTTTTTCCTTGGCTGTGGCGTTCTTGTCAGCTGGTGCCGAAAATTCGATAACGAACATGGTTTCTTCCTCGAAGTCAAGGAAAACTATGTCAGGCCTCGAGTGCACAACAGAAACAATCGTCGAGAATATGAAGTTCGAGTATATAAGGCACTTCTCATTTTCGACAATTGACTCTATTTGCCTAGGAGCATTTAGCGGAGCGGTATTTGGGCCGATTCAGTAAGAGTGACAGAGATGGTAATAAAGCACTCTTAGTGCCGCATTGTGCCTATGGATGTAGGTCGTTCCCGCATGAGTTGGACAACTACATAGTATGTGTCCTAGATGCTCGGGGTGTGCATGACACGCTGTGCAGCTATCATCGGGAAAATCTTGGCTCAAAATGTGGCGTCAGTGTGCTAGAGTGGAAGTGACACCGTCTTCACATGCCAAAATGAAACCCTCCATGCCCGAATTCAATCTGGATGATTTAAGGAAAGCATACGTTAGCTCATACGACATCGACTGATCATCCACATTTCTGTGGAAGATGCCGTGCATCCTCTTGTCGAGGAGCTCTTCGCGGAAGTTTTCGTACTGTGCTTTCTTAATCTGGCCTTCAGGAGTGAGTATTCAAGATAGATAAGATTTGATGCATTTTGTTCACCCCTGGTATTTAAGTCAAGGCCGAGTGTCTCAGCAGCCTCCTCTGCTGCTTTGTACAGAAACGCCCCTTTGCCAGCTTCTTCATGTTTCCTGACCATTTTATGAAGAGGGTCCATTTGCAACTACATGTGCTGTACCCAGAATAATCCTGTTGTGAAGACATTCAAGATTCAGTATTCTGCGACCACCTAGGCAGCGTGAGATGTAAAGTCGCGGAACAGAAGACTTAAGGTCCATGCTTTTGTTCATGTTAAAAACCTTTCGCGTCCCGATATCAAGGAATCTGAGCTCGTCCTTCGGCCATGGAACCACTTCAAATGAATAGAGTACTACCGGGACGGCAAGCAAGTTCGTTGCAGATACTTTGTTCTTAGCCGACAGTTCGGAAGACCAAATCTGCCGAATGAGGCGTTTGTATCTGCTTCGGAGAGTATCCTTTATAGATGTCACGTCCTGAATGCGGCTCTGTGGCACGCCCAGGTATGTATAGGTCTCTCTAGCGCTACGATGTCGTATAGCGCTTCTGTCGACGAGCTCAGGGTCTTCGGGGTTGCCATTAAGCTTTTCTTTCTTCAACTTAACCTTGGCGCATTTCTCTAACCAGAATGTAAAATGTAAATGTCCATGTAAAATACATGAGTGACCTTATGCTTTCGATCTCCAGGTTTGCCACAGAGGTATCCTTCGGAATGGCGAAGTGCGAGAGACAGTGGCAATAATGTGAGGCAAAAGAGAAGAGGGCTCATGGTGTCGCCCTGAAAAACACCTCTCTGAAAGGTGACACTGTTAGTCATCACATGATGTTTTTCAGATGAGATAGTAAATCTGGTTTTCCAAAGCGGCATTAATCTCTCTATGCACCTCACTATGTATGGATGAACCTTTAAGCTTTCCAACAGACTGATTATAAGTCTATGAGAGGTTGAATCGAAACCTTTCCGGTAATCAATCCAGGCAAAAAGTTATTGGCCTGTAATTTTTAGAGTCGGATAAGTTGCCCGTCTTTGGCAGGAGCACTGTGTGCCCTTCCACAAACCACTCTGGAATAGGCTCTTCCGACTTTAGATATAAGGTGAAAATTCAGGCCAGATGCTGGTGGGTTGAAGGAAACTTCTTCCACCAGAAGGTCTTGATACCATCTGGACCGGGAGAGGGATACTTCTTCATGCCTCCTAATACGTTTTTCACCTCCTCGATCGTGATAGGTGGGCATTCTTCCTCAGCTGTTATGAGGGCATTGCATAAATCCTTGAAGCTATTTATGTTCTTTGAGTCTTCTTGAAGTGGATATTGGACTTCATAGACTTCTCTGGGCTCGTGCATAAATTACGTAACACTTTTTAGGGGGGAGGGGGTTCTAGCTTAGTGTTACATAATGGTGAAAAACTACAAGGAAAAGTCGGAAAAAGCATTACATAGGGGGGGGGGGGTCAAAATTGTCGGAAAATTGCGTTACGTAATTTATGCACGACCCCTCTCCAAAATGTCTCGACCTCCTCTTAGACAAAGAGCTCATGACATAAATAATGTAATTAGAGGAAAGAGGTATATTGTGTACCAGATAGGTTCGACTTAAGATAACGAACGTAAAGATGCGTGACTTGCAGGTCTGAGTGGAAGAGGTGAGCGGTGGCGACCTGGAAAAGGTGAAAATTGTCATGGTTAATTAATGTGACTGGGAATAGCTTAGAAATTTGTGTATATGTAGAAGATGGCATATAAATAGCACCTGCGAATTTTGAGTCACCAATCAAAAGCGGTTTTTCTGTCCAGCAAGTCATTTTTTCGAAAATTATCAAGAGAGAAAAAATACTCCCCAGTAGGTTTACTCTAACATTACTGTGTAATATTTTATTCAAATATTTATATTTACCAAGTTATGCGCATTTTTCATGTTTTTTTTCATTTTTCCTTTCACCTGTTCTATCTGTAGCAATTTAACAGGAGGTGTTCTCAAAATGAGAACATCAATAGTGTAAGACTTGTGTAACAAATTGGCGTCAACAACTTTCAGGTAAAAAAATAACTTATTCTCCTATAAACAATAATAAACAGAGTCACGTTCTCAGCTTCTAAGTGACGTAGAAGGTTGTAATAAAGCTGAATATTATTCTGAAAAATTAAATAACAAAATCGCTTTACTTTCACATTTACATTATTTATTGTTGTTAAAGTTTATACTTTTTCCGTTGGAATGTATTCGATCTTTATTACCGTGACGAAAGTCAATTTTCCGGGCGCAGCATGCGGTCTCTCAGGCAATGTCACCGTATACGCCTACGACAATAGCCATCGAAAAATCTGAGCTGAGCCCATGCTGCATATTACAACCTTCAACATCAATTAGAAGCTGAGAACGTGACTCTGTTTATTATTGTTTATAGGAGAATAAGTTATTATTTTACCTGAAAGTTGTTGACGCCAATTTGTTACACAAGACGTACACTATTGATGTTCTCATTTTGAGAACACCTTCTTTTAAAGTGCTACAGATAGAGCAGGTGAAAGGAAAAAAAACCATGAAAAATGCGCATAACTTGGTAAATATAAACATTTGAATAAAATATTATACAGTAATGTTGGAGTAAACCTACTGGGGAGTATTTTTTCTTTCTTGATAAATTTTGAAAAATGACTTGCTGGACAGAAAAACCGCTTTTGATTGTTCTGGTATTTTTTAATCGATGTTTTCTCGAAATTCATTAACTTTATCAAAAAATGATATGGAAATAAAAATATCCATCTTCCGAAGCAGAACAACTTTTGTTTGAAACTTTTTCCTGTAAAATCAATATTAAGAAATTTTACCTGAATTTCCGGCAACTTTGAAGATGATTTATAGTACCTTTACGTCAAGTCAGGTGACTGAAAATTCACAGGTGCTATTTACATGTCATCCTCTACATGTACACAAATTTTCAAGCTATTCCGAGTCACATTAATTAACCATGAAAATTAGCGCCTTTGCCAGGTCGCCACCGCTCACCTCTTCCACTCAGACCTGCAAGTCACGCATCATTACGTTCGTTATCGTAAGTCGAACCTATCTGGCACACAATATACCTCTTCCCTATAATTGCATCATTCATGTCATGAGCTCTTGGTCTATCTGGTTTGGGCGGATGGTCGACAGTAACTGGAGGGTCTTGGAAGTGTCAAGATGGGTCAGACAAAAACTGTTGATTTTCTCTGACCCACCTCTTCCTCCGCTCTAGACTTCTCTCAGCATTAGATAGTACTCGTATTCTGTCAAGAATATCCTGCCTGATGGTCAGTAGCTTTGACTTGTTGATTGTGTGATGACGGATCCGCAGTTCGCGCGCGAACTTACGAACCATGGCAGTGAAAGTCCTGCCAGATGTTATGTAGTCAATTGCACACTGAATGCGGGATGCGTACTGTCTTGCCCAGCCTATCTTTGTACTGAGTTGATGTATTCGTCTTTTGGTCTTATGATCAACCGTTGATTTTCTTTTACGGTTTGCATCTGCCAAAGTTCTCGCTGCACTGTACACACCACAATTGATAGTCCAGAGGTCGGATTCTTCGGAAAAATCTCCACGAAGCACATCATCTAGTTCAGTTAGATCTTTGGGCTTGGGAAAAACCTGAATGTTGATGTTTCTCCGAGTCCTGAAGCATCGTTCTTCGTCTATTGAATGCCTGTTCGCGGTAGGTCTCAGTGTCGCCACTCTTTCTCTGTTGTCAGCTTGTTCTGGCTGCGGTAGAGTAGGCGCTTCGCTTACATAGCCCCTTTTTCGGAGTTGTTCGGCATGGTTTCGCAGACGTTGACGCGAAAAGTGCGAGAGCTCTGGGTGTTTCTCGCACCACAAAACCTGCAGTCGTGCCATGTGTGTGTGTGAGCATATATTTCAAATATCATAAATATTGTAACTTGAATTGAAAGCTGTGATTTAGTTCCCTGACATACTACAGTCATTACGAGAAACGAAAGTAGAGAAGATTGGAGCATATACTCCTGCAATATAGCAGGCTTGGAAAGAAAGGATAGGGAGTTTTTATGAGAAATTTGACACAATGGGATGTAGTAGTAATGATGGAGACATTGCTGGATGAAAAGGGATGTGAAAGAGTAAGGGGAAGATTACGAGGAGGTTACAAATGGCAGGTTCAAAATGCAAAGAGGAGGAATAAAAAGGGCAGAGCAATGGGAGGAATGGTGATGGGAGTGAGGAACGAATGTATAACATAGAATGATAAAAAAGAGTTGAAAGAACATAAAAAAGGATTAACAGTAGAAGAGATAAATATGGGAGGAGAACAGGTGGAAGATAGTAGAGGTTTATGTGAACGGTGATATGCAGGAGAAATCAAAGGAGATGAGAGAACTGATGGAAGAAAATAAGCAAGAGAGTAGGCTAATAATAGGAGGTGATTTTAATGGGAGAACAGGAGATAGAGGAGAAAGGGAATGGGATGGGGAGCGAGGAAGAAAATCCAAAGACAAGATACTGAATGGGGAGGGAAAGAAGTTATTGAAGAGCCTAGGGAAGATGGGATGGTTTATCCTGAAAGGAAGTATAGAGGGGGATGAGGATGGGGAATATACACGTTCAGGAGGAAAGAGGGGAACGGTAATTGATTATGTGGTAGTGGACGACGAAGTAAGAGAGAAGGTTAAGAAACTAGAGGTGGGCAACTACATAGATTGGGATCACTTTCCCGTAATAGTGACGGTAGAGGGCGAAATTAGTAATAACAAAAAGGTTAAAAAGGAAGCAAAAGTAAAAAGATTTGTAAGAGGGGATTGGTCAATAGAAGATACAGAACAGTTTAAAGAAAAGGTCAGGTATATCAAAATGGGGGAAGGAAATGTAAACGAGGAAATGGAAATAATGGTAGCAGAAATAAAAGGAGTATTAGAGAACACGAGCAAAAAAGAAGTTAGTGAAGGAGGGGGTATAAGTGGATGGGATGAGGATTGTTGACAGACAAAGAAGGTTTGAAGAAGAAGCGGAGAAGGCTAGGACGGAGGAAGAGGTTTGGAAGGTAGTAAATAAAGAGAGAAGAAGGAGAAAAAGAGTGAACCAGAATATTGAGATGATAGAATGGAAAAAAGATTTTATGGAATTACTAGGAGGGAATAGAGAGGAAAGTTAGGAAAGGAGGAAAAGATGGTAGGGAAACAGATGAGGAGGAGGACATTACAAGAGAGGAAATAGTCAAGGTATTAGGGATGATGAAAGATGGAGAAGCACCTGGTATAGATGAGATTCCAAATGAAGTATGGAAATATGGGGGGACAGAATTAAAGGAATGGGCATGGATAATGTGCAATAGAGTATGGAGAGGATAGGTGTGGCCAGAGTTATGGAAAGAAGGAGTAGTGATACCAATAGTGAAGAAAGGCAGAGGGGAGGAGGTTAAAGACTATAGAGGAGTGAGACTAATACCAACACTGTATAAAGTATATGTGACTGTTTTTATCGGAGAGGTTAAAAAAAGAAGTTGTGGAGAAAAAGATAGAGCCACCGAATCAGACAGGGTTTAGAAATGGGGTGGGGTAATGGACAATATATATGTTCTGAACTACTTATAAATAAGAGGATTAAAAGGGAGAAAGGGGCAATGATAGCAGTGTTCGTGGACTTGAAGGCGGCGTTTGACTCATTATACTAAGGCGAGATATAGAAAGTTATGCTGAAAAAAGGGATACGAGAAGGATTTATAAAGAGAGTATCGGAAATTTGTAAAGAGACAAAAAGAAAGGTAAAGGTAGGAGTGCAAGTAGGAGATAGTTTCTGGTTGGTGAGAGGGGTAAGGCAAAGATGCCCTATGAGCCCACTTTTATTTAATATATTGATATCAGACTTGGAAGAACGAAAGAATGGACGGGGAGATGGAAAGGAACAAAATTAGAAGAAGTAAAAGAGTTTAAGTATTTGGGATATACCTTGCAAGCAAATGGAGACCATAGAGCTCATATAAGAGAAAGGATAAAAAAAGCAGCAGGGGTAATGAAGCAGATATGGGGAATAGGAAAAAGAAGGTTTAAAAAATATTGGAGAAGGAGAATATGGTTATTTGATACGCTGGTGTGGCTGGTATTAGGTTATGGAGCAGAGATATAGGGATGGAAAGAATGGAAAGAGATTGAAAGTTTACAAGAAAGGTATATAAGGTGGACGCTAGGGGTAGACTGGAGGACGCCGGGATATATGGTGAGAGAAGAAGCGCAAAGGGATAAATTGAGTACTAGAGCGGGAAAGAGGGCATGGAATTTTGAAACGAAGCTGAGGCAGGGAAAGGGAGGGGAGTTAGTGAGAAAGTGTTTAATGGAGGTAAAAGAAAAGAGAGGGAGGGCTATGGAATTAACGAGATGGGAGGAAGAAAGGAGGGAGTTTTTTAAGGCTAGAGATATAGAAGACGGGACTGGAGTCAACTATGAAGAATTGGAAAAAAGGGAGAGAGAAAGACAATTAATAGAAAGATGGGGCATGATTGAGGAATCAAAATATAATATATGGTATAAGATGATAAACTAGCTGTGAATTCGATTTCGAGTGTTTCCACTTCGTTTGTATTTATAATTATATGGTGCTCATCTCACAAGCACTTTGCTTCCCGTTAGCAAATGTATTTGCTTCCTCATAGAGGAAGCATTAGTTATATTTTTCAATGATAGACAAACCAAAGTCTTCATTTTGCTCAATTTAAAAATAGAAATTCACTAAAAATGAAAAATTACAAAATAATCCAAAAAATGTTTTAAATACAAAGACAAATCAGACAAATCAAATCTTGCGTTCGAAATAATAATTTTTTGAGCTGGAAAAGGGAGAGGAAAAGTTCTGTCGCACCCTATCCCTTTCCCAGCTTTATGATTTCTTCACAAAAATTGGTCATAATATTACTCTATTTGAAAATTTATGATCAAAAAGTCTTTTCTATTCATGCATCAACTTTCAATTATGTCGATGAAAAGAACTTCCCTAATCTTCAATAAATTGTATTATTATTATTATTATTATTATAGATCAATCGATTTGCCTCGAATTAAGAGATTTTTTCCGTTCTTGCATCAATTTTGAATTATGTTACTGAAAAAAGTTTTACTATGAAAAACCGTGTTTTCAAATATTATGCAAATTCACAATTTCCATACTCTTCAATAAAATGTAATAATATTATAGGTCAATCGATTCGTCTCAAATCAACACATCTTTTCTGTTCTTGCATGAACTTTGAATTATGTTAATGAAAAAAGTTTCACTATAAAAAAACGATTTTCAAAATATATAAATTACCATAACTTCCCTACTCTTTGATAAAATGCGTTATTATTATAGGTCAATCGATTCGTTTCAAACTAAGGAATATTTTATATTCTTACATCAACTCTGAATTATGCAAAAAAAAAAGTTTTACTATAAAAAAACCGATTTTCAAAATATATAAATTACCATAACTTCCCTGCAATTTGATAAAATGCATTGAAATTATAGGCCAATCGATTCGTCTCAAATCAACACCTCTTTTCTGTTCTTGCATCAACTTTGAATTATGTTAATGAAAAAAGTTTTACTATAAAAAAACGATTTTCAAAATATATAAATTACCATAACTTCCCTACTCTTTGATAAAATGCATTATTATTATAGGTCAATTGATTCGCTTCGAACCAAGGAATCTTCTACATTCTTGCATCAACTTTGAATCATGCTAATGAAAAAAGTTTTACTATAAAAAACCGTATTTTCAAATATTATGCATTACCATAGCTTCCTTACTCTTCAATAACATCTATTATTATTATAGGTCAATCGATTCGACTCGAATCAACACACCTTTTCTGTTTTTGCATCAACTTTAAATTATGTTAATGAAAAAAGTTTTACTATAAAAAAACGATTTTCAAAATATATAAATTACCATAACTTCCCTAATCTTTGACAAAATGCATTATGATTATAGGTCAATCGATTCGTTTCGAATCAAGGAATCTTTTATATTGTTGCATCAACTTTGAATCATGCTAATGAAAAAAGTTTTACTATAAAAACCCGTATTTTCAAAATATATAAATTACCATAACTTCCCTAATCTTTGACAAAATGCATTATGATTATAGGTCAATCGATTCCTCCCGAACCAATGAATCTTTTATATTCTTGCATCAACTTTGAATTATGCGAATGAAAAAAGTTTTACTATAAAAAACCGATTTTTAAAATATTATTGAGTGCTAGAAAAAAATGCAATAAATATTTTTAGACATCCTCCGGTCAGTTTCAAGATATTAGTGAGGAAAATAAGCTCTCCAAATTTCATCAATTTATCTGCAACCGTTTTCTAGTTATCGTGTTCACAAAAAAGCGTGACATCCACACATCCACACACACACACACATCCGGACAATTGCTTAGAACATTGTATTAGACGTTTTTAAATTAGGGAGGGTTTAATTAAATGAATTTAAAAATTTTGAAAAATGTCACCATTACAAAGCTTCCTCTATGAAGAAGCAAAAAGGAAGGAGTACCAGAATAGCAAGATTTAGATTGGGAAACGAGGTAAGGGCAAGTATGTATTGGGAAAAGAAAGATAACAGAAAGTGCAGAATCTGTGAATGGGAAGAGGAAACATGGAAGCATGTATGGGAAGGATGTAGGAGAGGAATGGAAGATAAAAGAAGCTGGCAAGAGAATGTGGTAGAGATTCTAGGGGAGGATGGTTTGGGGAAGAGTGGATGAAGTTGATAGAGGGGGCTAGGGGAGCAAATGAAGAAGAATGAAAGAATGTATGCAAAAAATGGCAAAATGTAGGTACAAGAAAAGTGAAAGAAAAAGGAAACGGAAGTCGCTTAAATTAGAAGCGTAAAGATTTGTAAGTAATGGATATGTAATAGCATAAGTAAATTAAGATGCGTTTGCGTTACCGCTCTCTCTCTCTCTCTCTGTCCCTCTCTCGCTTGCACTCTCGCTTTCGAACGCTCGCTAACACGTCACAAATTGCGCTATCGTAAAAAATAGAATTGAGGCTTTAGATATAAGATTCTCTGTAAATAGGTGTAAATAACTGTAAATAGTAAGGATAAGATTTTATAAAACATGTAGAAGGAAGTATTGTAAGAAATGGAAGTCATGTAAACCCGTAGGGGACACATTATGAATAAAGAAGACTACAGTCATTAATTGCAACTTAAACGGTGTTTCAATTTGTTTTCAAAGTATGTTTTTCAACGTTATGTCAATAAAGGATACAAATATTTTTTTAAATTTACGAATTGATGACATTAAGTATGAAACTGAAAAATCGATTTAAGATAATTTGTGAATCTTGTTGAAATCAACGAAAAACAACTACTAAAACTTACGGATCTTCTAAAAACAAAAAATGGTATATATTTCAAAATAATCTTTTTGAACTTTCATTAAATTTGAGAATTTCATGAGAATAGTTGCCAAATATATTGTATATTTAGTATAAATGTAGATTGATATTTTTTAATTTACCAAAAGAATACCTATGTTTTTGTACTTTTAAAAAATGTTCTAAATGTGGAAAAGTAAGTAACCTTTTTAAGTTTCATCAAAAGTGAAATATGGCATAAGGATAATTAGCAAGTCTATTACTCGTGTACCAGAAACGTTATTTTGAAAATGCTCCAATTCCTTGCATTCTAGTCTGATATAAAAATTGAATTGGGATACTTTCGGAATAGATTTGATATCTATTGAGAATGTAGAATTAAATATCTGAATCTATGACAAAATTTTTCATTTTTATTGAAATGAAAAATTTCTGAAGCTCTTCAAAATTGAAAGAAATCAGAAATGAAAGTTGAAATGTTTTTTGCTGCAAAAGTTGAAAATGCTCTATATTTTTTAAATTGAGTCTCAAATATGTAGTCAACGACCTTGAGCCTAAAAAAGTTTATCAAAAGCTGATTCGATTGGACAATACCTGCTAAAGTTAGCGTGGCTGAGAATTCAAAAGCTAGCGCCAATGAGAATATAAAAATAACCTTGCTAAAATTATGAATTAGAAAGTGGACATGAAATTAGCTTCTTTCTTAAAAGTAACGCTTCAATCGACCATACAAAAAAATCGTTTGTAAACATTTTTGGTGGTGTGAAGGTTGAAAATGTTACCGCTACACCAGGTAAAGGTACATTTTGGGGCAGACTTTACGAATGTATTACACTTTTGCGTTATTCTTGTACATTGGCAATCTTGGGTGATTTTTGTAAAAACAACTACATTCTAGAATAATTTTCAAATACAATGTATCATAGTTAGTTTTTCTCATTCCTATTGTCCGACATTAAAAAAGTAACTACAATATCAAATGTAAAGGTTATTGAAAATTGAACATATTCCTTTGTGTTTATAACGAAAAGAATACTTAATTTGTTATTTGTATTATTTAAATTACGATTTTTAGTTGCGAATCATTCACAAAATACGTGTTGAAAATTCCTGAAAAATGTGTCACGCATTTTGTGAGTGACCCCTTTACGCTTTCCCGATGCATCCTTTTTTTCAACCTTACCACAGAAATTCTCGAACAATAATAATAACATATATATATATATATATATATATATATATATATATATATATATATATGTATATGTATATGTATATGTATAAAGTATATGTATAATAGCAATAGTATATGTATAAATTAATATGAACAATTTAGGTTTCATATTGGCAGGGTGGTTGACAGCGGGCGCAGTTAGAGTGCGCCCATAGTAGTTCCGACCCTGCTTTCAGAACCCCGCTGAGTGGCAAACAGAAGAGGCGGCACTATCGCTTACACAAAGGACCCTTTGTATTTTACTTAACCAACTCCAGTCTTTAAAATATTTATTATTTCTCATAAACATTTTTTCAATATAATCTATTTCGGAAAGCTCCCATACTTAGACCTAGGGAGGTATGGGGGTTATCACTCCTGGGACAGTGGACTCACCTACGATCGGAATAGGATCCTAACGTGCGGATTATCTTGAAACTACCATGGCTAACTTGCAAAAACAAAAAACTACAGTTAAAGATCTAAGGGTGGGAACTCTAAACGCGCGTAGCCTAAGTACTGGCGGATTTAGCGAACTCATTAAGATAGCAAATGATTACAATACTGACTTAATAGCACTCCAAGAAACATGCTGGCCGGGCGATTTCGTGTCAATTTCTAAGGATAACTATACTTTTCACTATGGGGGAGCTAAGGGATGGAGACTGGGGACCGGTTTTCTTATTAATAAACGAATCTCGCAAGCGGTTATCGACATGCAATTCATTAACGATCGGTTATCATACATTGTACTGAAGGGTATTTTCAGCAAACAGGTATTAATCAATGTGCACTGCCCCACCGAGGACAAAGACGAAGACACTAAAGATCTCTTTTACGAAATAATCGAGCAGGTTTTTGACAAGTTCTCAGCTTTTGACGCAAAAGTAGTATTGGGAGATTTCAACGCGAAAATTGGAAAAGAACCGATGTATAGGCCTACAATAGGATCAGAAAGTTTGCATGACGTCAGTAAAGACAATGGAACTAGAGTAATAAACTTTGCAGCTTCAAAGAACCTCGTTGTCAAAAGCACATATTTCAAGCATAAAAATATACAAAAGGCCACCTGGAGATCACCAGATGGTAACACTCACAATCAGATTGATCACGTTCTAATTGACGAAAGACGTCATACAAACGTTCTCGATATAAGATCGTATAGGGGAGCGGATTTAAATTCAGACCATTTTCTCGTGATAGTAAAACTAAGATCTAGGCTAGCGATAACTAAGAAAACAAGCCGCACAGAGCCAACAGTTCGTTTCAATATAGATATGTTCAAAACAGCAACAGAAACATTAAATTATCAAGATGAGATTTCTAATAGCTTTGACGCTCTCCAAGAACAGGGAGACGATAACAATAATTACGAGGAGGATCCGGAAACCCTGTGGAGCAATATAAAAAAGGCGGTAAAAACAGCCGCGAAACTTACGATAGGTTTAAAGAAAGTAACAAAAAGCAAATCATGGTTTGACGAAGAGTGCAAACTCTGGTTTGAAAAACGTCGGAAGGCCAGACTACTTAGTTTACAAAATAAGTGCGATCAAACACATAAGAAGTATCTCGAGATTAGTAAAAGTACAAATAGGCTCTATAGATACAAGAAAAGGGAGTGGGAAAAGAATAAAATACTAGCAATAGAAACGCATAATAAACAGAATAACCCGCGCGAGAAGTACAGGGGAATCAATTTTATAAGGAAAGGCTTTCAAAGTAGAACGGAAGTAATGAGGGACGAAAATGGCAATCTAGTAGCCGATGCGACAGAGAGACTGAATTTATGGAAACACTATTTCGATAAACTATTAAATGTACGCGAAGCCCCCGTTGAAGGTAATCTCGGCGAAATCCACACTGCTGATCTATTAATTGATGATCCTGCTGATATAGAAATAAAAATGGCTATAAAGAAGTTGAAAAATAACAAAGCCGCGGGCATCGACGACCTACCGTCAGAACTGATAAAAAATGGAGGCCCTTGCCTCGCAAGACAAATTATTAAATTAATACCCGCAGCTTGGAAAACAGAACGCATGCCGGAAGAATGGAATACATCTATCGTTATTCCCATCTTTAAAAAAGGTGATAAAACTGACTGTAACAATTATCGGGGAATTTCACTTGTACCTTCGTGCTACAAGATCCTGTCTAATGTAATCCTAAGTAGACTGATTCCTTTTGCCGAGGAAATCATTGGGGATTACCAGTGTGGATTCCGCCGAAACCGATCTACAAGCGATCAAATGTTTACAATTAGACAACTGCTAGAAAAAAAATGGGAATTTAAAGAAGTAGTGCATCAGCTATTTATCGATTTCAAGAAAGCTTACGACTCTATTATACGCGCACGAATGTACTGGATCCTAGAGTTTTTGGGGGTACCAAGAAAATTGGTTAGACTTATCGAAATTTGCTTAAGCGGCAGTAGGGGTAGAATACGCGTAAACGGTAGTTTATCTGAAGAGTTTTCGATCCGCAAATGGCCTGAAACAGGGCGATGCACTTTCGTGCGTCCTTTTTAACTTAGTTTTAGAATACGTGGTTAGGCAAGTACAGGCGAATCCGACCGGTGCTACCCTCAATGGGATAATACAAATTCTTGGATATGTGGATGATCTCGACTTACTAGGAGATGATAAAGAAACGGTAGCAAAAAATGCAGAAATCTTGATCACAAAAGCCAAAGATATTGGTTTGGAAGTTAGCGAATCGAAGACAAAATATATGACCGTCGCCAGATCCGAACAAAGTAATCAAGACGGGGAACTTATGGCCGGCAATATGAAATTCGAAAGGGTTAGCGAGTTTAGATACCTCGGGTCCATTATAACTAGCGAAAATAAGATTAAAACGGAAATCAACGCACGTCTGCACGCTGGCAATGGGTGCTATTATGCAGCAAACACACTATTAAAATCGCAATTGCTATCTAGAAACATCAAAGTAAGAATCTACAAACCAATAATAATGCCGGTCGCCATGTACGGGTGCGAAACGTGGGTGCTGACGAAAGGAGAGGAGAATAGGTTTAGAGTTTTTGAGAATAAAGTACTTAGAAAAATCTATGGTCCAAAAAGGGACGAAGAGACCGGCGAATGGAGAAAACTACATAATGATGAGCTGCATGCTCTCTACGGGTCAGCAAATATTAATAGAGTAATGAAAGAGCGTAAACTAAGATGGGCGGGGCATGTAGCAAGAATGGGAAATGAAAGAACAGTGGCGCAAGTTCTAAGAGGGAGGCCGATTGGTAAGAGACCCTTAGGCAGACCGAGAAACAGATGGGAGAAAAATGTAAGGGAAGATTTAAAAGAACTAGGACATGATTACTTAAACTGGATGGAGGATGCACAGGATAGAGATGTGTGGCGGTCTCGGGTTAGTGAGGCAATGAACTTTCGAGTTCGAAATGCTAATCTATAATAATAATAATAATATGTTGTTAATAGTTTCTCTTTTTTAAACATTAACAGCTTCGAGCCGTTTTCGTATATGCAATAGTAAGGGAAATAATTTTTTTACTTTTAAACTACTTTATAAGCCATGTTTATGAAAATATTTAATTTTTTAAACACATATATGTTCTTAAGGCCTCGAAGAATGAGGGAAATTTTTTTTCAACATTTTCAAGGCAAAATTGACAATACGGGAGCTTCTCAAAATTGACCCGTGTACTCGATGCACCTTATTTCGGTGTTTTTCGGCAAAGAAACGATGACAGTTATTCACAGGATTTTGGCACAATAACCGCAAAACATGCAATCGACGCAGAAATGAAGAAATATTCACATGCAGTTTACAGTTTTTTTAACGATTTTTCACCTCCGAAATATTGACCCCAAAAGTGACCGGACTACATGAAAAAATCAGAGAGTAGTATATTTGCCACGCTCGCTACGCTCGCGTAGCATACTTCTTGCTCGTTGGTAATCGCCGTATCCCGCAGTATCCCGGCAGTATCCCGCTCGTTGCACACGATGCTTTCCCCAATCACCTCGCCGGAACGAGCGACCACCTTCGCTATATCGCTATAAGTTTCATTGCGCAGTTTCAGGGAGAAGGGGTAGATTGGCGATGCGCATGGCATTGCTTAGTTCTAAACTTAGGATTAAATGCGACATTACTTCGCTGTGACGTCACCAATCGAGTAATGACCAACTTAGATTCTTCTGAACGAACGTGTGAGTCGCAAGTCGACGTATGAAAAATGGCGACAGTAGGTCTTTTTACATTGTCATCTCAATGAGAAGGTTTTATGTGAAAATTAAATTTAGCTGATTTCATCAAGTCTCGACGTTTTCGGATACACTGATCGAGAGAAAATGGATTCTATTTCCCCTGGCGGACCGGCCGAACAAAAACATTACGCTACAGCGTAACGGTAAAGTAATGGTAAAGTAATGCTAAAGTAATATGGCATTATAATTAATAAAGGAAACAAAATTAATATGTAAATTGTTGCAATTATAATAAAACGTTAAAATTTACATTAAATGGTCATGCCGTAATTGCAACAAGTTGCTTTCTCAGCGTTAAAAAATAAAAAAACAAAGTGGCTGTCATGCAAGTCGGGTCCCTGCAGACTGGCAACCCACTTAAAGCCACGTTAGCGGTTTGCCAATATGCAACAGTTTACATATTAATTTTGTTTCCTTTATTAATTATAATGCCATATTACTTTACCATTACTTTAGCATTACTTTACCGTTACGCTGTAGCGTAATGTTTGCGTTCGGCCGGTCCGCCAGGGTCGGTGTCTGTCTTTCGTAGTTCGACTGTCCCAAAGAATAAGTCACTAACAAAGTTTTCCGAAAACAAAGCGTATCAAGTAAATGTTTCTTCTCCAGAATGTTGTAACACGGTCTTGTAATCTTAGACTGTTTTATCGACATGATTCACGCTATAGTGATGGAAGTTGCGATAAAGATTGCTTGCGCTTTTATTATACCATTAAGCCTTTTCCCTTCCGGGGTAGGCGTGACTTGTTCGGTTGGAAAGTAGTGGAATAGGTATATAGGTATGAGGTTGATCGGTATATGGGTATAGGGTGGATGGGTATGTAGGTGTTATGTATAGATATTTTAGATTGATCTGGAGTTCTCGTGTTATTTATATAAATTACACGCTCACTCCGCAACACTGATCCGACCCAGGTTGCTGATCAATCTCTCTAGCGATCACCCCAAGTGAGGAGCCTCACAAAATTATTATGTATGGTTCCCCACCTGGGCCCATTAGTATCCAAGGTCTTTGTTTCAGGTATCATTCACTCTATTGTCACTCAGTTTATAAACTATTTGTCGCCACATATTTCTGTCCTGGCATACTACTCTAGCTTCATTCACGTCCATGCATTTTTTCATGCAGGCTCTTGTATTTCTATGGCTTCTTATGTCTCTTCGTATTAGTGTCTCATTCACAGATTCTAACCATTCTTTCGGCGGTCTACCTCTGGGCATTTTGCCATTTACTTTACCTTTATACACTTGCTTGGTCAGTCGTTCATCTTTCATTCTTTCAAGATGTCCGAACCACCTTAGCTGATTTCTTTCCCATATGTCAACTAGTGTCTCCCCTGTACCACATTCTTCGAGGATTGTCTCGTTTCGTACTTTGTCCATCAGTGTTTTCCCGCATATTATGCGCAGAGGTTTCATGCCGATCGCGTTGATTTTACTCCTGTCTTTTTCTTGACAGGTCCATGTCTCGCTACCGTATAGTACAGTCGGTACGAAAATAGAGTTATGTATGGTCATTTTAGCTTTTTTTGATATGTTTTTATTTGTGAGGATGGACCTTGCTCTACCGATAACCTGCTTACCCTTATTTATGCGCCTATCTAATTCCCCATCTATTTTTCCGTCGTTAGTGAATAGACTACCTAGATATACGTACTTGTCAACTTGTTCTAATTTCTCATCATTTAGAACTATGTTGCATATTGTTTTCTCACTTTTTCCCTCAAACACCATGACTTTCGTTTTATTCACGTTAATTTTGAGGTCCATGTTCTTCATGCTTGTATTAAGTTTATTCAACATTCTTTGCAAGTCTTCGACTGATTCTGCCATAACAATCTTGTCATCCGCGAAAGCCAACCCACGTACCTTGACCTTAATGCGTAATAATCTGAAAGTTGGCAGTGCAAAGGGTGCGAAGATTCTTTTCGGCT
Source organism: Andricus quercusramuli (assembly GCA_932178445.1). Lineage (NCBI taxonomy): Eukaryota > Metazoa > Arthropoda > Insecta > Hymenoptera > Cynipidae > Andricus > Andricus quercusramuli. Next base: position 21,675 of record CAKNXH010058858.1, read on the forward strand.
CATTGGATGATGATAGATTTTAGGTTAGGGTAATTTTTAGGATAAAATTGATGAAATGATCATTCTGCTCACCTATGTATTGAAATTTTGTGGTTGAAAAAATATTCTCTATAGTAATTTTTCCTATGAATTCAATTAAAATAAAATATAAAACAAAATCAGAATGTAACCAATTTTCAATTTTTTCCCAAGATTCATACTGAAAAACAATGATGTTCTAACTTCTGAGTAAATCAAAATATTTGATACTGTTACTTTAAAATATTTTTCTAAACAACGGAGTTGAAAGTCATGCGAATATATTTTAAGGAAAATAATTCTTTATATTCAATAAAAATTTTAAAGCCACAAAATATAAATTTACTCATTTTATTGTATTTAAAAAAGATGCTTGCTGCTATACAGAACGTGAAATATGCAAAAACCTTCATTTTATGGCTGATAAGTATTTTGAGCATATAACTGTATTTCCCTAAAATAATCGCAAAAATTTAAAAGTTTATAAATTTTTAAATATTCAAATAAAGTTTTAGACTTAACAATTTTAAACTACGAGAAAAAAATTTTATTCAAACTGGTTGGGAAAGAAAATTTGAATGCTTTTTCGCCGATATTGTATTTATTTTGTGTTTGTTCAAGTATATCGAATTCCCTGCAAAAATTATATACTTATATACATATATATACCCTTATATACTCTGATAATATATTTTAAATAACCTTCACTTCATTCCTTCTCTCTTGAAGTATTTTTCTATTTTGCTTTGCATTTCCTGTTAAGAAATTCACTTATTAAACAAAAATTACAATAATTTTATTTTGTTAATTTACTAATACCTGTATAAGTTGAATATTATATCCTCAAGTAGTAGATTATCATTTAACGCAGAAACAAATATTTCACTGAATAAAATTGCAAGATACAAACCGTCAGTTTGCAGATAATCTTCATTTTTTTATTTTGACTGGAATAACAAAATACATATCTCGAGGTTGTATATAATGTGCATAATTGTTAATATTGTCATTTTTTTCTTGTTTTCCCCAGGCGGAAATATTATATATAGTTTATATATAGTGTGAAGTATTATATATAATATTTATTTGTTTGATACATTTTTTATATAAAACAAATGAATATTATATATAATACTTCACACTATATATAAACTATATATAATATTTCCGCCTGGGTCGTAACACACAAAATACAAATTTTCAAAGCAGGTAATTTTCCAATCTTCTTTAGTTTTTATCAATCTATCTTGTTGTTAAACTTGTAGTTTAACAGTAGGAGATTATTTTCATATCAATAAAAATCATTACTCTGCAGTTCGGTTGAAAAATTTCTACAAAAACACACCCTAACTATTTTTCAAACTTACTTTCTTTATTTGAAAAACTTGATTTTCCTATTTTGAGAGATCAAAATGGGGGTTTCCACAGCTTTATTCGACAGAAAAGAATAGGACAGGTAAGATATGATTTACATAACTCTATGATAGTTTTCTCTTTCTAGGAACAGAAAGAAATAAACATTAAAATTTTTTAAGGTGAAAGAACTATCATTCGGTTACCAAATCATTTTTGCTTCTTAAAATCGAAAAATAAAGTTTTTTTTTATAAAAACGGAGTTCAAAACATAGTAATGTGATCTTTTTATAGCAGCTTGTCGGAGGAACAAACTTGCTTTCTAGACTTTTATTGTCATCTCGCTTCGTTTACGAGAAAAAAGGAAAATTACCATTTTTCTAAGTTAAAAATTGATTTTGTGAAAAAAGGCATCAGTGCAGATTCTTGATGATACCACCTTTGGGCTGAAGTCGTTTCAACCGAACCGTGTTTGACTTATCACTCAATGAAGCTGTAATGGATTTTATTTGCAAAGATACAAATGAATTAAGAATCACGAAAATGAGAGGCTATTAAAAAATAATAAATTGGAGAAAAAGAACACTATATATTATTAATATATATCCTACGAATATAAATCATATCCTACGAATACAAACAAAAATGTCCATCAAATTAAAAGGGCTTTGGTATTTACTTACAAGTAGGCTTATTGAAGACTACTTTTAT
>CAKNXH010058858.1:23856-74967 GCA_932178445.1 Andricus quercusramuli
TATAAATCATATCCTACGATTACGAACAAAAATGTCCATCAAATTAAAATGGCTTTGGTCCTACTACTTTTATAAACTAAATCATAAACCTCGGAATAAATATCGTAGAACGCAATTTCTATAAGCAAAACATGTTAACTTGAGTTTTACAATAGACTATCTTCACAAATTATATCAAGCTGAAAACTGGAACAATACAAACACTTTTATACATCAAAACAGGTTGATGATGCTTAAATCTTATAAGATCCCTTCTCGTAGTATTAATCTCGTTAAACGGTCAAATAATTCTATGACACGATTTACGAAAAAACTTTTTGGATAGATATGATGACAATTAACCATAACAATCACATCATAAATAGTAATTGCAGCTTCTTAATTCTTCTACTGTACATTTTCTGGAAATTTAAATCTTCGTATTTCAGTAGTACTTTCGTTGGAGCAAGAAAGTAATAATTAGCGAATAGCTGGCAGTTTTTATTATAGTTGAGGGTTTCTCGAAAAAATCTACAATTTCTTTCGAAACACAAGCAACTGAAGTTGTTTAACACGGAAAAATTAACAGTACAGTTACATCATCTTAGGATACATCACAGAGACAAGATCATAAACTTGAACCTTAAAAAATAAAAAGTTTATAAATTCGAAAAACGATCTTAGCAATCCAACATACATCGCTTTTAGTCTTCTCCATAAATAAACAATAATTTATAAAATTTGAAAAGCGATTTTAGCAATTAAAGATACATCGCTCTTAGTCTTCTGCATTTTCGCCGTTTTCGATCCCCTCTTCGTCTTTATCATTCGGCACCAATGAATGATAGAAGGTATGCTATTTGGACGGGATAGTTCCAAATCGATACAACGCTAACAAGTCGTTGACTTTTGCTGCAGGCACGGGGATACATAAATTATATGCTTTCTGCAATTTTAAGGTATTTAAGTTAACTTTTCGTCCAGATGTGTTCACGTACATAGAGCGTGGATTTTCCTCAAAATTGTATCTAAACTTTACCACTGAAGGGTTTCTGGAGTTAACGGTGATCTCACGAACTTTAGACCAAAAAATCTTTTTCCCTTGATCATCCTTTAACCAATTTTGTCCGTTTATCGTAGCTTTAACATCAAGAACCTGTCCTTGCGTTAGTTCTGTTACTACGTAAGGATGCTTTCCAGTTCTAGCAGTTCGAATTATATGGCACCATTCTGCCTGGGAATAAATGTCTTGTCGGCGACTATTGCGTTCAATCGCAGCATGAACTGAATCGCCTTCGTTTTGGGAGTGCCCCTTTTCCAGAAAGCGGTGAATAATTTTCACATCAAATTTCACTGCAGCGTACAAATAAGTTCCGAAAACGAACCTGTTTCGATTTTGAGATCCACAGTTGTCAGAGTATAATATAAATTCATGAATTCCCATTTTATTCATATGCTCAATGAAAAGCAGTAAGCAACTGCCCACCTCAGTAGATCCTTTTTTTGCAATCGTTTCGTTCCATACATAACAAAATCCGTTATAGCGAGCGCAATCGAAGATTGTAAAATTACAGACTGAGAGAGCTCTCTTATAGAAAAATGCCGAACTCTGGCCTGGAGAAACATTTAGGATTTTTTGCAAATCAAAACACGCCATACACATGTTTGCATTTGTTTTTGCTTCCAGTTTGTCGTTTTCTTTATAAGATCGAGCAAGGGTTTTGTTTTTTACATGCTGTTCGAAACTTTCCCGCGGCCTTTCTTTTTCGTTTTCTGTGGCATTATCCCAGGTAACGCAAACGTCGCATTGATCTTTCTTAAGTTTGTCAAAACAAATATTAAAATATGTGTTGAAAAAGTCACGATACTGACGTTCCGTTGCGAGTGGGATAGCCTTATCTTCTTATCTTCTTCTGTTTTTTCCTTAAATTGCCACCATTCGACATATAGATTGTACATTTTTGAAACAGATAATCCATCTCGAAGGTACTCGCGTTGGCTATTTTGTCTATTGTAGTGAGATGGAACTCGGTTAAACATACCAATATGTTTCCTCACAGCAGTCCTCATTTTAGCCGCTTTTTTTAACTACTTTGGAGCGCTTGGAATGCTTTCCTCTCTTATCAAGATCAATCCTTCTGAATTTAGCTTTTTAAGCGCTGTTCGAACCCATCCGTCATTAATACCAAGTGTTTCTAGAAACATACGTTTATAAACAAAAACAGATACTTCGTTTATTTTGAAGAAGTACTTTCGACTTTTCTGTCGCCTGCTGTTCCAGTGAGTTGTGAAACATTTAACATTGGTTACGTTAATGTGTCTGATGATGAAATTCCACTTTCGTGTTTGGTCTCTAAATTCCAAAAATGGTCAAAAACTTTCTGTCTTTCTTCCTGCGTTATACGATTTTGACACTTCTGCTGACAATCAGATGAGCAACCCGGGCCGATTTTTTTCTCACAGACAAGTTTTTTTGAGCGATTGACGTATGCGTGTCCTTTGTTTTTGGCAACTTTAGCTGTGTTATCCAGCCACTTTTCCAGTTGCTTACGACGCTTTCGTGCAGGGGCTTCCTGCGGCCCTTTTTTGAAACTTTTCTTTTCTGAGGCACACGTTCGTTCCTGTTGCATCTCTGCAGAATGAGTGATGCTTCTGTAGGAGGAAATTTCAAATTTCATTTAAAATATATTATAAACATGGAAATTTACTGGCTACAATAAGCTTATATTTACGAGCATTGCTGACCTTTCTGTGAAGTCGACATTAGACACAATATTCAATTCTTGTTCACCCTGTGGAATATTGAAGAATTCAGATGGTAACGTGAATTTATCATCGATATCTGGTGAAATTCGAGGCGAAATCAAAGGTTGAGCAAGTTCCTCATTATCTGTCTCCGTGTTCTCAATCTCGTTCAAGCTTCGAAAAAAGAAAAATATTGAGCAAATAAATCAGGCTTATAATGCTTGACATGAATTCGCCCGGAGATCCTCAAGAGTCTCCGGGCAAACGGGCGTAAGTGCCAAATTTGGGACATTGGTTTTATTGGCTTAAAGTAATTGTTTTGACTTAACTGATGTGTCTGTAAAAATTCTGGTCCAGTTCTATTTACAAGTGGCTCAAAATCCATATTTGGTAATTTAAAACAAAAAAGTAATTTCTTGTTGCAAATCTTTCCCAGTCAAAATCGGCGTTTTTTTGGGACGTGCCGTTCCTTTCACAGAAGATTTCTCGGAGACGGTTGCTTCTTTTAGGATGTTCATTTCATGGTTCAATAGAGCTAAGTAATAACTCAAAAGAACTTTTTTGTTTTAAAAAAAATGCAATGCGTTGAAGTTAAATACATTTTCATGTCTTCTGTAAAATTCGCATTTTGGCACAGACGCTATTTTGCCCGGCGACCCTTCATATGCTTATAGAAAATTTATGTAGATACCTTCTGCGTCAAACGTTAGTTTTCTTCTTCCTGGTTTGCGTACTGTAAGCGCCTTTGAAGCAAAATCTCATACAGGAACTGTAAAATTATTTAACTTCTAAAAAACTTACACGATTTTTAAACAAAAAAATATGTTTTACATATATTGTTAAAAGATTCGGGATTATTCTTTTCATACGACTTAGAATTACTATATATAGTATTATTATAGTATTCATTATAATGAAAGAAAGAAATCGCTTGATCATTCATGCATATTATTTGGAAAATTTTTAATCTAAACTCAAGACGGGTAAGTGTGATTAAGGTAAAATTGGTAATGAACAAAAATTAATTATGAAATTTGTTTGTAATAACATTAAGGGTGCTGTACCAGGGTTCTCACCTTGAAAACAAATCTTTTCACATTACTTTTAGGTTAAATATTTTTTCACAATATAGCGATACTCCCTTTTTGTCAACGTTTGGCTACAGAGCAAAGAAGCCCTTATTGTTAATACTTTTTGTGTAAAACAAAAAGTTGGAATTCGAAAAGTGAACAAACTTGTACATTCAAACTTTTCGATTTTACGCAAAAAGTATTAAAATCCTATTTTTCTCACAATGGAGGCACATTTTTATTTAAAATATGAGTACTGGTATGTTGCGAAAAAATATTAAAACCTAAGGTTTGTTTCGTAAATTAAAAAGATGGAATTTTGGGATGAAAGCTCTAAAAATGCGACTCTCACTAGACATTCTTTTAATGAATCATTTTTAATGAAGCTGATATGCTTTTAGAAGACTGAAAATCGTAACTGCAACATCTGGTTTTTAAATTTGAATTTTTCATACATGAAGCATCTTTTCTTGCATCGTGCAAGCGATCAAGCATCGTGTGCATGAAAAATTTTCAATTGTTTCTGCATTGGTGGGGGCCCTGGGGCCATGGCTTTGAGGGCCCCCTAGGTTGCGGAGCCCGTGTTCTCGGAACACATGGAACACCGGTAGTTACGCCACTAAGCATAAGCCCCAATAATCAAGTGTTCAGGTTTTAGAAGCTCCGGAAGGTAGCAGAGTGTGTTATTCTTGTGCTTGTGTTGACCGATACCTACAAGTATATACTTCTTTACAACTGTAGTGTTATTCTAATGTGATTGGGTATGAACATCGAGTCTCCACTGTCTACAATCCTCGACGTCATTCCGGCCGAGCGATAACCGCGTCTGTCCGTGCTTAACGTTTATTCATTAGGAAGGTTGATTGTGTTCATTTGATTTGGGTGTGTTGGTTGCTTTCGTTTGGGTTATTGTTGTTGGTCACGTTCGTTTGAGTTGGTTTGAGTGTCGTTGTATTTCCTCATTACCTTACTTCATTACTTTTACAATGGAAATTCTATCTCAGCAACAGAAGATTGAAATGATTCTCATTTATGGAGAAAGTGGCAGGAATATCAATGATGCTCTCACGCTTTATGCTCAACACTTTCCAGAAAGTGTTCCTTCACGCGCTTCTTTTTACCGGGTTGTCCGAAACTTCATCACTGACGGAAGTGTACAACCGAAAAAAAGGAAGCGTCAAGTAACAGTTACTGGGGTTGATAATGAAATTGCAATTTTAGCTGCAGTCACTCATGACCCTCATGCTAGTACTCGACAACTAAGCCGCGATTCCGGAATGTCTCTATCCAGTGTCTGGAAGGTATTAAAACGAAATAATTATCATCCGCATCATATTTCACTGCATCAAGAACTTCATGGAAATGATTTTCAGAACCGAGTGACATTTTGTCAATGGGCGGTTCAGCAGATACAAGGAAGCCCGAATTTCTTTTTTCTAGTACTCTTCACAGACGAGTCGTCTTTCGCAAACCATGGTAACGTTAATCGGCACAACATGCATTATTGGAGTGTAGAAAATCCACATTGGTTGCGTGAAGTTGAGCATCAGCGTCCATGGTCCGTGAACGTTTGGTGTGGAATAATTGGAGATCAACTTATCGGTCCGTATTTTATGGATGGAAATTTGAACGGTGAAAAATATCGTGACGGTTGTCTAGCACATTATGCGGCAATTGCGACGGAAGTACTCAATCGCGAATTCAATGGACGATGGATCGGTAGAGGATGTCCAGTAAATTGGCCTGCCAGATCGCCAGATCTTACGGCGCCGGATTTCTATTTGTGGGGTTATCTAAAGAATCGCGTGTGTCAAGAAGTGCCCACAACTCGTGATAACATGATCGAGCGAATCAGGTCTGCTTGTGCACAAATATCACCAGACACAATTCGCAGTTGTGCGGAACTTTCAAATCTCGGATTAACAAGTGTATCGAAGTCCGAAGACACCATTTTGAGCACTTATTGTAAAATAATTAATCGAAATCATGCATCCCTGTGGTGAGAGGCAAGGGGACTCACCGAAATCAAGCACCCCGATGGATGGTGAGAGGCAAGGGGACTCACCGAAATTAAGCACCCCGAAGGGAATAGACAACTACTACGTCCGCGTCGTTATTCCTGGGTAGAGCTAAAAGTATTGTCAACAATTTCGTTTTCCGCAATTGCAGCGCCATCTATCGCGAATCGAAACAAATTTTCCGAATAAAACTTACGTATTTCGTAAAGGAGAATCTGAATCTGTGATAAAAAATTGGGGTTGCTATTTGAAATTACAAAGTTACCCCCACCCCTGCCTGCTGTGGGGGTGGGGGTGGGGTAAATTTTACCAAATCTTTTTTCCCCCTCGAAAATAAAAAGTTTTTATTCCAGACATTTTTTTCGTAGGATCTGTATTTTTTGAGATATTTCGTTGTCTCAAGTTAAAAAAAACACCCTGTATACTTGTAGGTATCGGTCACCACAAGCACAAGAATAACACACTCTACACTCTACTTCTCTTACTCAGCTTCTAATACCTAAGCACTTGATTATTGGGGTTATGCCTGTAGCGAGCAGTTCTCGCCACATACTCGTTACACTTCCTAGTTATCACCGCCGGCACTAGGAAACCACGAGGACACGAAACCGCTGTCGCACGGCTGTGATTTTACCGATGACATGGCGCACAGCTGCTCTGGACGTCTCCGCCAAGGACCAGCGACGGGTGTACAGTGGCAGGAAACTGTGCTGCGCACGCGTCGTCTACTGCGCACGCGTCGACGTCCAGACCAGAGCCGCCAGGCTTTAAAAGCAGGCACGCACGAAGCAGAGAGGGCAGAACACCGGCGACCGGCTTGAGTGGTGAAGCAATGGGTGCTCCCATATTCACCCTTCGGTTTACGGTGAGACGTGGCACTAGGTGCTCCTGGACGCGCCTCACCTCGGGAAACCTGCTGGAAACCTTAAGGTGCGTTCACACCGATAAGGACCTGCTCGAGTAGTGAAGCAATGGATGCTCCCATATTCACTCTTCGGGTTTTGGTAAATCGTGGCACTAGGTGCTCCTGGACACGATTTACCTGGGGATCCTTGTGGTTGTATCCCCTGGTGCCCGCACCCCAGGAACTCGGCCAGAGTAACGCAGCAATGGGCTCTCCCATATGCGTTCCTCAGGTAATGGTTAGCCGTGGCATCAAGTGCCTCTGAACACGGCCTACTTTGACAACTCCTGGGTGGGGCTCTGACGAACACCTTCTGCAGGAACCGACATGGGCACCGGACCAACGGGCGCTCCCGTATCCGCTGCCCAGGTATCGATGTGTCGTGGCATTAGGTGCAGCTAAACACGACCCATCTCGGTCACCCTCAGAGGGGAACCCTCGTGGGGAACCCGGCTTCCTAGACAGGGCAATGGGTGCTTCCATACCTGTCCTCGAAGTTACGATACACCACGGCATCAGGCACTCCTGAACGTGCTGTGCCTCGGTCATCCTCTCAGCTAGTGACTTCTGCAGGACCCCGTCCAAATCTCCCTGCCACCATCCGTAAGACCTTGGATGTTCCGCCCGTGCCCTACCAAACCCGTTCCTGACATTCACCTGTGGTGGGGCTACGACGTGGGCTAGGCCAAGGCATCCCGACCGTTCCCGTATTTCGCAGAGGGAGACGGTTTTCCACGCAGCAACTCGCGTCATTCAGTTTTGGGGCTTCTAGTCACCTAGGAGGAATAACTAACACATGCACAATCTGTTTGCAGGATTAGCTACGACAGGCCGGTAATCGACACCTGCGCACTCCGACCAAGCGCACTCACGGCGGCTATAACACCTGCGCACTCCGACCAAGCGCACCCACGGCGGCTATAACACCTGCGCACTCGCTCTCGTTCTCGTTCCGACTCACACCCGATAACCTACTGTCACGCGTTACATACACACACACACACACAAATACACATTGTAATTGCGTACAAACACACATCTACGCACACACATCCACACACATGCATATCCACACACACACACACACACACACACACACACACACACACACATGTATTAGGCTTAAGAGTTCAACAATAAATGTAAGTTTCGTATTTTCATAGAACATTCCCGTCTTACATTTATTTCCGCAATTCTATTCTGCCCCACTTTCAGGACCTTGGACAGCTGAAGCTCCGGCAGGGCAGCGGGGTAGGATCGTTACATGCCCATAACAAATTTTGATCAGGATCACATCAAGAATTATTTTCCAATGTTATAGCGAATTTGACCGAAAGGCCTTTTACTCATATTTTGTGCGGAGTCCTTTGTTATGAATCGTTTTTTGATTGGACGCGTAGTTTTTGTTTTAACCGTGAAAAATAATATCAATAATAAACAAATTAAATTTTTGGAAGAACGATCATGGTTTAACTTTCACCGAATACCGTGCAAACGGTTGGTATTCATCTTTGTTTCGGAACAAATTTTTAAATTTTCGGTACTGTATTTTGCTCGTAATAAATTATCAAACTTTGCGAAAATGACACGTTTTGATAGATCAGTTCAAACACATTTTTTCTCTCCTACTTCAACTACAACCCCAAAATTCAAGATACTTTAAATACACGAATAGAATCTAGAAATATAAGAAATAACTATACACCAATTTAAAAAAATGTCAGGAATATGAACGTAATCGTTTTCAGATTATCTTTAATGGAGTGATCCTAAATATCGTTACTCGTAAAAATACCTTAAATTGCAGCATTCCTTCTGTAATAATTTCTTTGCGAAAAAATAATTTCACTGACCTAATACTCCAGAAGTATACATATATGATGTTCTGATAAATCCCTATCTGTTGAAAAAACAGCTATCATACTGAATCCTGTTGGAATTTATTTTATGTGATAAACCGTCCTTTATAAGCTTATAATAAATCATATTATGGGCATTATTAATTTAAACAGATGATCAGGAAAATATCTGAAAATTTTGGTGTAATGTATTTTGAAGGGCGAACAATACTGAGATGTAGCATGCAAAAGTCAATTAAAATTCACTAAAACTAGTTGAAAATTATAAGCAAAAGCGGAATCTCGTTAATGGGAAAGCTAAAACTTCGTAAGCTAATAGTTATCTGTAACAGTTACACAAATAAAATTGTCCGCTGAGCTTTTCGCAGTGGAAAAGTGCTCAACTAATGCAGTGAAGGGTGCTACGTGCTTGCACGCATAGTGATGCGCCGTATCTTTAAGTCGTCAGCTCAACACTTTTCCGCCGCGAAAAACTTAGCGAACTATTTTTCTCGTTAAACTGTTAAAGGTAACTATTACTTCCTCAAATTTCAGCTTTCTTAGTATAATTTTATTCAGCGCATATTTTTCGCATGTTTGGACTTGAAGCTGACGTACAACACCCCACCATAAAGTCAGCTGACTACTTTTTTTCGTTTATTTACATCATAGTAAACGTACCAAGAAAGTCTCAGCTTTCTTCATATTTGTTTTTTTTTATTATAATTATACGTGTGTGGGAGGCTGCCGCGACTGCACCCACCGCGAATTCGCAAGCTGACGGCCAATTCGTTTACTAGCAATACTAAAGGAACCATAGAGCAAAATCTTAGCTTTCTTAGTTTTTGTCATAACAAATGGCAGCTGGCTCCCGGACTATACTGGAAAGCGAATTTTCTCCTCGATTAAGGATCTAGATATGGCATCAATTCTCAGCGTCTACATGTCAAATTTAGCGCCCACTTCATATCATGTAGTTACGTACAGATATTCAGAGCTGGGCAGTATTTCACAAAAATTGTATTTGAGGTATCTGAAATACAAACTTCAATCAGACAAAATACATTTGGAATACATCACGGGGAAAATACTATTAGCTGATGTAGTTGAAATACAGGTACAAAATACATGTCTGTATTTTGAACTATTATTTGAAATACATGTAAGAATTGTATTTTGTAGTTGAGGTATTTTGTGTATTTTCTTGAAAATACTTTCTAATATCAGCATATAAAAATTATATTATGAATCCCTAGAGTATATAATAAGTCTAGGAATTTTATGAGCCAAGAGAGGATTTTATGAGCGAAAGAGAAAGGAGAGTTTAGAATACTACAATACGGTACATAGAGCTGCGCAGTACTCTCATGTTGTGTATTAAGCTGCACAGTATATTCCTGCAGTGTGGAGGGCTGAGCAGTAGGGAATTATAATGCGTAGAGCTGCGTAGTGAAGACGTACATGTGAGGGTGCGCAGTAGATATGTACAGTACGCAAAGCTGTGCATTGGAGATATCATATATGTAGAGTAGCGCAGTAGAGATACATCATACGTACAGTCGCGCAGTACATTCTTGCAGTACATGGAGCTGCACAGTAGATTTATGTAGTCATTGAGCTGCGCAGTAACGCCATGCAATATGTAGAGATTCACAGTAGTAGATCCATACAATGTACATGGCTGCGCAGTATTGTCCTGTAATGTACATGACTGCGCAGTATTGTCCTGTAATGCACAGGGATGCGCGTTAGTGTCCTGTAATGCGCAGTAGAGTCCTGTAACGTGAAGGGCTGTGCATTAATGTCCTGTAATACTTAGGACTATGCAGTAGGGTCGCGTGATGCACAGGGCTGTGTCGAGAGTTCTGTGATGTTCAGGGCTGCGCAGAAGAGTCGTTTAATGTACAGAGTTGCGCAGTAGATTAGAACAATGTGCCGGGCAGCGCAGTAGAGTCAAGTAATGTACGGAGATGCGAAGTATAATTGTGTATTATGCAGAGCTGCGTATCAGAGTCATTTAATGTGCAGAGCTGCGTAGTAGAGTCATGTAATGTGCAGAGCTACGCAGTAGTCATACAACATGCAGAAGGGCACATTAGAGTCATGTATTGCGCAGAGATGCGCAGTAGAGTCATGTCATGTGTAGAGCTGCACAGTAGAGCCCTGTAATGTTTGGAGCTGCGAAGTAGGGTCATGTAATGTACAGGGATGCACAGTATATTCCTGTAATGTGTAGGGATGTGTAGTAGAGCTCTGATATGTGCAGGGCTGCGCAGTAGAGCAATGTCATGTGAAGGACTGCGCGGTAGAGCAATGTAATGTCAGGACAGGGCTGCGCAGTAAAGTCATATAATATGCAGGACTGCACCCTAGGGCCCTGTCATTTACAGGCCTGTGCAGTAGAGTCCTGTAACATACAGGGCTCTGCAGGGAACTCCTGCAATGCTTAGGGCTGTACAGTGAAGTTATGCAATATAAAGAATTCCTGAAAATAAAACAAGGATTCAATGATAAAATTTGGACAACCAACACAAAATGCTCCTATTGCAATTCCTAGAAAAACAAAATAAAAAATTTGTTTCTTCGGACAAAAATAAAAAAGAGGAAAGAAAAATGAGAAGGCAACCAACCAAATCCCCTTCCTTCTCTCTTATTTCCTTCTTTCGTCTTTTTTATTTCTATTATTATCAAATCACAATAAAAAAGCATGCAAATGTACATTACCAACGTTTCGGTGCTCACACAGCACCCTTATCAAGGCAAGAAAATGAAAACAGGTTGGAACAACGACCAAGTGACGATGCTATCCCTTCGATACCTGAGATCTGAATGTGGGTCAATAGGCCAATCCGTCACAACAAACAAGAAATAAGAGAGACTCATGAAAAATAAATGTAATTAATCAAACTTGAATAACTTTTGTTTAATCTATCTAAATTAGTTTTAAAATTAATAGAGGACTTATTTTGTTTTTTAATATAAAGCATTTCCATGAATTCTCTCTTTCTCTCATCACTTTCACTATGCAAAATTTCAACATTATCCCAATCAAACTCATGGTCAACATCAACAAACCCCTCTCGCATGTCTAGCAAAAACACTCTTATAACAACGTCCTAAACGAACATCACTTTTGTGCTCCTCCACCCTAGTATTAAGAAGTCTTCCAGTCTGTCCCACGTAAGTCATCCTACAGATCTTGCAAGTGATCTTGTAAACCACACCACCCTTTTCAAATTTATCTAAAGGATCTTTGTTATTGAATCCATTTTAAATGGTATACGGAAAATAGTATGAGTATTAAATTTTTTCAACATGAATTGAATAGTTTTAGAAATTTTTCCTGTACCAATTGGTAATAATATTACCATCCTGACCTTTAATTACTTTTACGTCCAAAAAACTGATTTTACTATTTTTCTCTATTTCGTGGGTAAACTGAAGTTTTAGATGAAAACTGTTAAAAGCATCAAAAACGGCCTGTAACTTTGCTAGAGGAACACACAACAAGGTGTCATCAACATACCGATAGTAAAAGAGCAAAACAAAATCCAGCTTCTTGAAAGCAAAGGCTTCCAAATCTTCCATGACCATTTCTGCCAGAATCGGAGAAATGACTGAACCTATGGGAGTACCAAACTTTTGCCTATAAAAGGATCCATTAAATTTAAAATAAGTTGAATTCATAATGAAAACTATCCCTTCAATAAAATCTATTTGACTTGATCGAGTACGTGTCCTTATATTGTCCCATCTATTTAAAATTGCTTGTTTAACTAATTCAAGGGGTATATTTGGGAACATTGCAACAACATCCAAAGAAATCATTACATGGTCATCGGGGACAGTTTTTTTGAATAATACCTTTTTGAAATTCTCAGCTATTTTTAATATTGTATTTAGAAGTTGCAGTTGAGTCTTTAAGTATCAGATTAAAGTTTTGTTCTAAAAATTTCGTTGGAGTGTTAATAGTTTGAAACAACAATTCTCAAAGGATAGCCCTCTTTATGAATCTTTCTCAAACCATAACATCTTGCAAGAACTGTGTCCTCAGTATTTATATCAGTCGATCTTATATCCTTTCCCAAAAGTCCTTTCTTTCTCCAATTATCTTGCATCTTGAAAGTGTCTCTTCTCAATTGTTTCAACGGATTTTCACTCAATAATTCAAAGTTATCACAATAATTGGAGAGTAAATCCTCCATATCCCTAATATAATCTGATTTCTTCATACAAACTGTAATATTACCTTTATCGGCATTCATGCAAATTATATCAGGGTTGTTTTTAAGGAAATCTTTTGTTACCTTGAAACCTTCGGAAATTTCACGATCAATACTACTAATGTGCAAACAATTTTTATCAACAAAACTCTTTAACAAATGTAAAACCTTGTTTCGGAAATCCTGTTGCTCCAATATTGGAACTTCGTGTGTACTTGATTCAACATCTTTGATTATTTTCATAATTTGTTTCGATTTACTCTTCATCACAGATTCACAGGGTTACTAAAACCTTGACCTAATCTGAGAATATCTGTAACTGAATCAGGAATTTGAATATTTGCTAAATTTACAAACCAAGGATCCCTATCTTCTTCTTCAAAAATTTTGTGTAAATTCAAATTTTGCTCTTGAATATTAGTTTCTTGATCAATCAAAATAGAAAGTTTGTTCTCATGCTTTCTATCATTGTTTAAAAATCTTTGATTAAGGAAAACCTGATGTTTTAGAAGATGAATGATTTTGTCTTGTGGGAAACATAATTCTAATTCACTTTTAATTTTTGAGATTTTTACTTTTAAAAAATTAACATGATTTGAAACATCCTTGATCAGTAAATTCAGCATTGAGAGTTTTAACTTCTCTAAATTATGTTTGAATTGTCTATTGCAAAAATTACTGTGAAAAAAAATCTCTAAATTTGTTATCCACGAAAAATATCTTTTCAGGGAAAACATCATTTCTTCGAAATTCATTCCAAACCCCTTTTTGAAGGATACTACCTCTTAATTTTTGGTTGACACCACACCATAACTTAACCTTTCTGAAGGCTTCAGGACCATATGCAACTTTGATCTGATCAAAAAACATAATATTTAAAGGAAAAAAAGCCCGGGTAAAATTGACCTCCAATCCAAGTCAGCTAAATTGAAATTCAAGAATTCTGAATCAGACTAAAATCAAATTCAAAATCTCATTTAACGTCCAATAATCAATTCAATATAAAGAATTCCTGAAAATAAAACAAGAATTTAATGATAAAATTTGGACAACCACCACAAAATGCTCCTATTGCAATTCCTAAACAAACAAAAAATTCGTTTCTTCGGACAAAAATAAAAAAGAGAAAAGAAAAATTAGAAAAATGAAAAATTCAGATCTCAGGTATCGAGGGGATAGCATCGTCGCTTGGTCATTGTTCCCACCTGTTTTCATTTTCTTGCGTTGATAAGGGTGCTGTGTGAGCACCGAAACGTTGGTAATGTACATTTGCATGCTTTTTTATTGCGATTTGATAATAATAAAAATAAAAAAGACGAACGAAGGAAAAAAAGAGAAGAAAGGGGATTTGGTTGGTTGCCTTCTCATTTTTCTTTCCTCTTTTTTATTTTTGTCCGAAGAAACAAATTTTTTATTTTGTTTTTTTAGGAATTGCAATAGGAGCATTTTGTGTTAGTTGTCCAAATTTTATTTGTTTTTCACAGTAATTTTTGAAATAGACAATTCGAACATAATTTAAAGAAGTTCAAACTCTCAATGCTGAATTTACTGATCAAGGATGTTTCAAATCATGTTAATTTTCAAAAACTAAAAATCTCAAAAATTAAAAGTGAATTAGAATTATGTTTACCACAAGACAAAATCATTCATCCACTAAAACATCAGATTTTCCCTAATCAAAGATTTTTAAACAATGATAAAAAGCATGAGAACAAACTTTCTATTTTGATTGATCAACACACTAACATTCAAGAGCAAAATTTGAATTCACACAAAATTTTTGAAGAAGAAGATAGGGATCCTTGGTTTGTAAATTTAGCAAATATTCAAATTCGTGATTCAGTTACAGATATTTTCAGATTAGGTAAAGGTTTTAGTAACCTTGTGATAAAGAGTAAATCGAAACAAATGATGGAAATAATCAAAGATGTTGAATCAAGTACACACAAAGTTCCAATATTGGATCAACAGGATTTCCGAAACAAGGTTTTACATTTGTTAAAGAGTTTTGTTGATAAAAATTGTTTGCACATTAGTAGTATTGATCGTAAAATTTCTGAAGGTTTCAAGGTAACAAAAGATTTCCTTCAAAACAACCCTGATATAATTTGCATGAATGCTGATGAAGGTACTATTACAGTTTGTATGAAGAAATCAGATTATATTAGGGATATGGAGGATTTACTTTCCAATTTTGATAACTTTGAATTATTGAGTGAAAATCCGTTGAAATAATTGAGTAGAGACACTTTCAAGATGCTAGACAATTGGAGAAAGAAAGGACTTTTGGGAAAGGATATAAGATGGACTGATATAAATACTGAGGACACAGTTCTTGCAAGATGTTATGGTTTGAGAAAGATTCATAAGGAGGGCTATCCTTTGAGAATTGTTGTTTCAACTATTAAGACTGCAACGAAATTTTTAGAACAAAACTTTAATTTGATACTTAAAGACTCAATTACAACTTCTAAATACAATATTAAAAAAAGCTGGGAATTTCAAAAAGGTATTATTCAAAAAACTGTCCCCGATGATCATGTAATGATTTCTTTGGATGTTGTTGCAATGTTCCCAAATATACCCCTTCAATTAGTTAAACAAGCAATTTTAAATAGATGGGACAATATAAGGACACGTACTCAATTAAGTGAAAAAGATTTTATTGAAGGGATAGTTTTCATTATAAATTCAACTTATTTTAAATTTAATGGATCTTTTTATAGGCAAAACTTTGGTACTCCCATAGGTTCAGTCATTTCTCCGATTTTGGCAGAAATGGTTATGGAAGATTTGGAAGCCTTTGCTTCCAAGAAGCTGGATTTTGTTTTGCCCTTTTACTATCGGTATGTTGATGACACCTTGTTGTGTGTTCCTCTAGCAAAGTTACAGGTGGTTTTTTATGCTTTTAACAGTTTTCATCCAAAACTTCAGTTTACCCACGAAATAGAGAAAAATAATAAAATCAGTTTTTTGGACGTAGAAGTAATTAAAGGTCAGGATGGTAATATTATTACCAATTGGTACAGGAAAGATACATATTCAGGTAGAATTTTAAATTTCTTTTCGGCTCATCCTTTTCAAAACAAAATTGCAGTCATCAAAAACTTAGTCGACAGGGCTCTAGGCTTGTCCCACATTTCATTTCACAAAGAGAATTTGAATATTGTTAGGCATATCCTTTTTCTGAATCATTACTCAAAAAAGTTTGTTGAGCAATAAATCACAATTAGAATTCAACAAATCAAAAACAAACAAAGTAACATTTCAGCTACAGATAATCAGAAAGAATTGAGAGAATTTAGTTCTTTTAATACTTTTGTTCTTCCTTTTTTTGGTCAAATTTCTAAAACTATTCAATTCATGTTGGTAAAATTTAATACTCATACTATTTTCTGTATAGCATTTAAAATGGATTCAGTAATAACTTTTGGTAAAGATCCTTTAGGTAAATTTGAAAAGGGTGGTGTGGTTTACAAGATCACTTGCAAGATTTATAAGATGACTTACGTGTGACAGGCTGGAAGACTTCTTAATACTAAGGTGGAGGAGCACAAAAGTGATGTTCGTTTAGGACGTTGTTATAAGAGTGTTCTTGCTAGACATGCGAGAGGGTTGGTTGATGTTGGCCATGAGTTTGATTGGGATAATGTTGAAATTTTGCATAGTGAAAGTAATGAGAGAAAGAGAGAATTCATGGAAATGCTTTATATTAAAAAACAAACTAAGTCCTCTATTAATGTAATAACTGATTTGGATAGACTAAACAAAAGTTATTCAAGTTTGATTGATTACATTTAGTTTTCATGAGTCTTGACTTTCTCTTATTTTTTGTTTGTTGTGACGGATTGGCCTATTGACCCACATTCAGATCTCAGGTATCGAAGTGATAGCATCGTCGCTTGGTCGTTGTTCCCACCTGTTTTCATTTTCTTGCCTTAATAAGGGTGCTGTGTGAGCACCGAAACGTTGGTAATGCACATTTGCATGATTTTTTATTGTGATTTGATAATAATGAAAATAAAAAAGATGAAAGAAGGAAAAAAAGAGAAGGAAGGGGATTTGGTTGGTTGCTTTCTCATTTTTTTTTCCTCTTTTTTATTTTTGTCCGACGAAACAAATTTTTTATTTTGTTTTTTTAGGAATTGCAATAGGAGCATTTTGTGGTGGTTGTCCAAATTTTATCATTGAATTCTTGTTTTATTTTCAGGAATTCTTTATATTGAATTGATTACTGGACGTTAAATGAGATTTTGAATTTGATTTCAGTCTGATTCGGAATTCTTGGATTTCGAAGTCATGCAATGTGCAGGGTTGGCCAGTGGATTCCTGTAATATGCGGGGCTGCGCCGTAGGGTTATGTAATGTGCAGGGTTATGCAGTACAGTCCTGTAATGTACAGGCGGCACAGTAGAGTTCTGTAATGTGCAGAGCTGCGCAGTACAGTCTTGTAATGCTCGATGTCCTATAAATACCTACCTATAAATACCTACTGCATATATACCACGAATAACTACTGCGCAGCTCTGTATCTAAAAATAGATACTGCGCAGCTTCATGTCCTATAAATACCTACTATGTCCCCATATATATCGTAGACATGCACTGCGCAGCCTTACTTACCATATACTTATATTGCGTAGTATAATTTATCATGATCTCCATAGTCTATAAATACCCGCTGCACATCCCTACATATCCTGGATATTTACTGTGCATCCCAATTTGCCACAAAAGTGTACTACGCAGTTCTATATCACGCAAATACCTACTGCGCAGCTCTATTTCTCATGAATACATACTGCGCAAATGTATGCATCATACGCACCTAGTGTGCAGTTCTATGGCGTATAAATGCCTACTGCGCAGCTTTATGGCTAATTTCGCCTACTGCGCATATATGTGCCTCAAAAATACCTACTGTGTAGCTTAAAGTTTAATTTCGCCTATTGCGCGTCCCTACGTATCGTAGGTATCTACTGCGCAGCCTCAATTACCATATGTGTTTCACATATCTCTACTGCGCACCCCTGTATATTTTGAGTTGCAACTGTGCAGCTATACGTACAATATATGTATACTGCGCAGCTCTAAGCACTACGAAATTCACCGTACATCCTTACATCGTGAATCTCTACTGTGTAGCCCATCGCACCGAAGGACTCTACTGCGCATCCTAATTTACTACAAAAGCGCACTGCGCAGTTTCATGTTTAATAAATACCTACTGTGCAGTTCTATGCTTCATAGGCACCTACTGCGCATCTCTATACCCCATAAACACCGAATGAGCATCCCTATATACCGCACGTATATGGGTAATATTCACGAAACTGTACACTTTTGCAACTAAAATCATAAAATTTTTAATTGCATTTTTTTTGCGCAGTAAATATTTTTTTTACTTTGAAAGTACATTATTTGCGAAAATAAGGCATTATCTTCAGTACAACCTTGTAAAAAAATTTATTATAGACACTTTTTCAAAAACTTCATATTACGGAGCTGACCACTGTATTATTGAGCTGACCATTTGTATGAATGTGTGTGTTTTCATTATAAATAGACTTTTCGATTTAAAAAATACTTTGGACTCTATTTTCTCTTCATATACTATACATTTATTTAGTATATTTTAATAATATAAAGTGCAAAACAAAAAATTAAGCACATGAAAAGTAAAGTATATGTTATTATAAATACTGAGCATGAAAATCAAATTATCAGAGGTTGATGAATAATTAAAACTTCAAGTACATTTTTTTTTACATAAAATGTGGATGAGTAAACTTATTTTCTCCAATATTCGCTGCTTCATAATTAAATACAAAAGTTATAGGTCTATAGAAGTGACATGTAAAGAAATGTTCAGTCTATTTAATAAATATAAAAATATAATTTATTCAAAATAAACTATACAAAACAGAACTTCAACATTTTGATGATTAAACTACACGTATTTTAACATTTAATGATAACTCTAGTAATTTATTTGGCCGCTCAAACACCAAAAACAACATTTTTTTCAAGATTATAATCGTCTTAATTAGAGTTAATGAGCAATATGGTGATTTATTTAAAGGCCTTTATTTAACTTAAAAAATGATAAGTTCATTAGTTAAAACTGAACTAAGTCATTGCAGAAAAGAGATAATAACTTATTTCTAATCCTTTTTCATAAGAAGTTTTTTTGATCGAACTGCTGAGGCATCAATATTTGCAGATTTTTTTGGCCATGGCATGGCCATGGCCCATGGCAGCGTCAATCTTGGCGCAAAACGCAAAACGGCAAATCACTAGATAATTCAGCCAATGATATTCTCCTAGTAATCCACAGAAACACAGTCATTGGCTGCAATGTCTGGTGATTTGCGGTTTTACGTTTTCCGCCAAGTTTGACGCTGCCATGGGTGGCCACCCTAATACATTTTATTAGAAACCGTAATACTTTCATTATGGAGCTGACCATTATGGAGCTGACATTTATAACTAAACTTACATTTTTCGCTCGAATTTTTTAACTTCTCTTTTTTTCCGCACACCGACAGTTTGTGTCTAGACTGTAACTGTAAATAAACTCAAAATAACTGATAGGCTTCATTTACTTTAAGCGATTTGTTGCATTTTGGAGCTGACCGGTTTTTTTGTACGGACTGTTTTGTAAACAAACCATCACAGTTTTCGAATGATTTCGAGTAAGAAAAATTCCATCGAGCGTCGGTTAGATAGTTTGAGAGTCAGTCTTCGAAATGATGTCAGTAAATGGCGTTTAAATGTACCGCGAGATTTAAAAATCGTGAGAAAGTATGATAAACAAAATTATTTGAAATATGATGTGACAAAGTGCATCGCTTTATTTAGAAACTTTAACAGTAATTTCTGTAATATTGTAGCGCACTTAAAAATCAACTATATACTTGGATTCAAATAATATAGATACTGGAAGGTAACAATAACTTATTGTAATAAATTTTATGGATTTGCGCAAAATATTTTTATTTGGGACAATCACGGAGCTGACATTTTGGATATTTTTTACGCAATATAGTGTAAATATTTATTAAAAGGTGCACTTATTTCGTGGTAAAAAATTGAATGAAGTTATTGCACGATAAAATATTACAAGTCTAAGACCTGGTTTGACTTTTTTCTATGCGTAATAGCCGAAGCCGCAAAGGTGTACAGTTTCGTGAATATTACCCATATACTGCACAGGCTTGTGCACTGTATGTATCTACTGCGCAGCCCTAGAACTTCAGCTTTCTACTGCGCAACCTAGTTTACAACAAAAGTATACTGCGTAACTCTATGTCCCGAAGGCACCAACTGCTCATGTCTATGTTCCATAAGCACCCACTGCGCATCCCTACATAAAAAAAAATTGATAGCAGTTCGAACTCCAAAGTTCATTGCCTCACTACCCGATTCGGGTAGTGTTTCTAGGTGGATATTTACTACCAGTGTGGGTCCACCACACCCACGACGGGCCAACAGCACGCAGTATTCCCGAATGGTCACCCATCCAAGTACTAACCGTGCCCAACACTGCTTAACTTCAGTGATCTTACGAGAACTGGTGTTTTCAGCGCGGTATCGCCGTTGGCGCGCATCCCTACATAACACACGTATCTACTGCACAGTCTTATGTACTATACGTCTCTATTGCGCAGCCCTTAGTACTTCAGGGCTCTACTGCGCAGCCTAGCTTACAACAAAAGTGCACTGCGTAAGTCTATTTCCCATAAGCACCTACTGCGCATCTCTATGTTCCATGATCACCTACTGCGCATCCCTATATATCGCACGTATCTACTGCGCATCCTTATGTACCACATGTGTCTACTGCGCCGCCCTGAACACTGTGACCAAGGTATACTGTGCACTGCAATGTACCACAATCGTTTACTGTGCAGCTTTATGCTTCACATATATCTCTACTGCACCTCTGCGTACCACTACTCTACTGCCCCCCCCCCCCCCCCCCCAAGAATGATGCCACCCCTATTTGTCACTCTTTTGTACTCCCACTCTTTGACCATGAAATTTCTAGACTTATTATACATTCTGGGGATTTGTAATATGAATCGTCTAGTTGCAAAACCGGCCAACTCCTTGATTTTGGTAAATCCAATCTCCATGCTGAAAATGGCCGCTCGTTTCGTGTAGTGTTCACCTACATACTTGAGGATAAAGAAGTTTGTCGAAGAAGTTCCTTTTAGTCAAGCAAGAAATAGGAAAAGTGTTTTGAAACATTATGCCCTAATGTCTTTAACAACCAAAGAGTTTTCTTCCCATCTTATTCAGGCTCATTGTGACAGAAAATCAGCTTTCCCCAACAATTTTGTTTTTTGGAGATGACCGGTTTTGAACTAGACGACTCATATAATTTTTATATGCTGATATTCGAAAGTATTTTCAAGAAAATATACAAAATACCTCAACTAAAAAATACAGTTCTTACATGTATTTCAAATAATATTTCGAAATACTCACATGTATTTTGTAGCTGTATTTGAACTACATCGGCTGAGTTGCATTTTCCCTGTGATGTATTTCAACTACCATAATTTTATTGTGAATAACCATTTAAGGTGAACAGGGAGAACTCGGAGCGCAATCCCACGGAGGTAGATTTGTAGAACAGGAGAATAGTTTCAACCAATGATGTGGTTCTTAGAGTATTTGCAAAAACCTCATTGGTAAAAAATATTCCACTATTCTACTAATCTACCACCATGTCCTCCATGGGACTGTGCCCTTAGCTGGTTGCGAGATTTGCGAGTAATGTGTTTACATTTTGCGAATTAGGGCGCACTTCAATGGAGGTAGATTAGTAGAATAGTGGAACAGTTTAGACCAATAAGGTGCCTGCACAAGCTGTTGCAGTCACCTGATTGGTCAAACTGTTCAACTGTTTTGAAAACTTAAAATATTGATAATGAAATGTAAGTATCACAGTAAACATCAGTAATGGTATGCCTTTCATTTCTGCATGCTAGCTATTTTGATGCGACTTTAGTTTTTTAGTAATTTTAGTATTGAATTTCAGTGGAAGGTATGCTTTACATCGAATATAGATCCAATATCCTCATATTTCAGTAATTACGTGCGTATGTAAATAAACACTGACTTGATGTTTAAAAAAAAAATTCAAGAATAATATGGAGTTGAATGTTTTTATTTCCGAAATAGAACGAACGATAAATTTGTTCAACTTTCTTCATTCTTAGCTTTCCTATAAAAATAAAATGTTTGCCTTTATGTTACCAAGAGTTCAAGCTGATACCAACCCTGCAAGAAACGTAAAATTCAAAAGTATTGTTTCGCATTCACGATTTGTTTCCGTGAAGTCTGTTATGTGTCAGTTTCGCATTGGAGGTTAGCCAAAAACGTTTAAATGCGATACTTCTTATATAACATTAAATTCCTGAATGCGTTTGAATACGAAAGATAAAAATGTATGCACGCAATGCTTTTTAATGCGACCGAATGATAGAAAATTTCAGAGCGAAATGAAAACTTTTTAAATCGAGAGTTCGCATTACTTTGAATCCTTCTGAAAGCGAAAGAATGAGACTCTTTTTTTGAGCGAGGTAAAAACTTTTCAATGCGAAAGTTCGCATATGTTTAAATACTTTTGAATGCGATAGAATCAGAGGAAATTTTTCATCGAGTGAAAACTTTTTAATGCGAGAGTTCGTACTGGTTTGAATATTTTTCAATACGAATTAATGTTGGAAATGTTTCGGTTGAGTGAAAACTTCTTGATACGAAAATTCACATTAGCTTTAATGATTTTAATTGCGATCGAATAAGAAGAATGTTGTGAGTGAATTGAAAACGTTTTAATGCGAAATGTAGCATTTGTTTAAATTTTGCAAATTTGAAAAAAGTTATTGGAATACTTTTGAATGCGTAACCGCGGATTAAAATTTTATTCAATATTTTATAAAGTGCTAATTTATTTATTAATATTTATATATTTATTTTGCATTATTTTAAAAAAGTTTTACAATAAACAGAAACCGCTTGATTTTTTTATAATTTCTTAATATTTAGATCTCGCATTCGGCGTCTTGAAGTTTGATGCGAACCAATATTTTTTAATGCGAATCATCGACACTATCGTTTCGCATTCAGCGTGATGAAGTGTAATGCGAACCAGTCAATACATTTTAATACTTTTCAATACGACGTTTTTTGCAGGGAAGAAATGAAGTCATGCGAAAATCAACTAGTAATTGCATACATTTAAAAAAAAATCTGTCGGCTTCGCGGGAACATTGTCATCGCGCGCTTTGCGCGCGGCCAACTTCCCTCGCAAGTTTGAGCGCGCCCAGGGCATGCGGCTGTTCGATCTCGCGCTTTACGCTTGGTTCCTATAGATTTTGGAACTTCGTGTTTGACTTCGATGAAAAGAAAAAGTTTATTTGCAAATATTATAAAATTATTAAAACCTCTACATATGGAGTGATTATTAAATTTGTTTTTATTTTAGACTGAAAAGGAACTTTACTGACTTAAGGTTCTATCGACCATAAGGAACCCATTCTCATCCAGACACTCGGTTCTGTGCACCGCATGACAGAAACAAAAAAGTTTGAGCGCACTTACGGCGCGCCATTTGGTCGTCGCGCTCCACACTCCGAAATACATTGATCGCGCACTTTGTGTTTCATGTTAAATGTTCTTCATGTACCAATTTCTAAATTTGTATTTTATTTTAAATGAAGAATAATGATATAATTTAGGCGACAAATTTTATCAGTCAAAATGTTATTTTAGCGTGTGCCGTTTTCCAAAAAAAGTTAATTTTTTTTATTTTGAATTTATCTTATAACAAAAATTGGGGGTTTGCAATATCGCGCCGGTGTGAACAACACGTGTCTATCTATGTATGAATTTCTTGACTTGGCCTAGTTTCTCAAATGCTATATATTTTTTGGGGGTTTTATCGCGTTGGTTTTTTGCTGTGACACCTGCTGGGATAAGTTTTTGCTCCTGATTTTGTGATTTTCTGTCATAATTCTAACCGATTTTGTGTCTTTCTGAGGAACTTTGGTCTAGAACAGACATCTTTATAAATTTCGCATTGCCCCTCAAGTAGTGTGCCTGATTTAACTATACGCTTGGCGCGCTGTGTGTGTGTGTGGTTTCAGTTGTTATCGATCGCTCTTATCTACCGCCATCAAAGTAGCTACTGTTTATAAAAATGAGTGGCGATACAAATGTACAAAAGTTATTAAACTCCATCAAAGCCGACACAGAGGAAACCAAAAAGTACGTCAAACTGCTTAAAACAGACACAGCTCAATAGAAATCCGATTTTGATGCTCTAAAAATTGAATTCAGCGCAACTAAAGCACAAAATAAAAAGCTGAAACGAAGTCATCAGGCATTAGAGGAAAAATGGAGTCCACTCAAGAGAAAGGTTGGCTTTCTTCAGCGACAAGCCCGCTCCTGCAATGTCTTGATTCACAACCTATCACGCGACGAAGAATCTAACAGGGACCTCTTCTCATTTGTTCTCCATATTCTCTTTAGCGCTGCCCGAGTCGATATTTTGGTCCTATTTTGAACCTGAAATTTGAGGACCTAAGCAGGTGTAAGAAGGACCTATACAGTACTTATTTATATACGATTGAGGTCCTAGTTTAGTTCTGCTTAGTCCTGCATATTTCCACTTTCAGCACTTTTAGGTCTAAAACAGGACTAATGACGAGAACCTATTATGGACCTGCCAGGTCCTGCCCAAGTCAAAATTTTAGTCCTATTTTGAACCTGCAATTGTAGGACTTAAGTAGCTTCAAGAAGGACCTATACAGGGCTTATTTAAAATAAATAATAATTTTTATATGCACAAAAATATTACATAAATCAATAATCTTACATACAAATTGGAAATTTATAAGTAATTGGTTAGTTTTTTTGAATCACATCATTCACTTGTAACACAAAAAACCATATGATTAATGTAGATTATCATTTGTACGAAAGATTATTGATCTATGTAATATTTTTGTGCAAATAGGAATAATTATTTATTTAATGAGAAGAGGTGGGAGTGCAGTTTCATCCATTTTAGATAAACGCCACAATAACCACTTATTTTTTATGCAATATTTCTCTGCACATACAAATTATTTTTTGTTATGTAGAAAATGAGCAAGTAAAATTGTATTCATTCTTGAGAGTGATGCCTGAAACGAAAAATTTGGGATACCAATGGGCCCGCGTGAAGGTTTTCATAGTGGATTAATATAATGGCTTTGCGAAGCTCTTCACCTGGGACGATGGCTAGAAAGACTGATCAGCGACCTGTGTCAGAACGGTGTTGTGGGAGGAGTGTGTGTGTGTCGTTTGAATGAACACAACACGACTTCTAGATTGAACTAAAACCTATCCCTTCTCCTACACATCCTTTACTTACCCATATGACATAAAGTCCTTGATCCCCGGTAGTATAACGAGGCTAGAGCTCAAGAAGTTACGCTTACCGCGAAAGGGATTTATCCTAATTATATTATTTCAATAATAATAATAATAATAATACGTATAATATATATATATATATATATATATATAATAAATATATAATACGTATATGTTGCCTAAAAGATCAGACTCTCAAAATCCATCTGAATTTCGACCGATAGCCTGTCTTCCAACAATATATAAATGTCTTACAGCTATCATAGCAGATGAGGTTTATTCTCACTGTGACGAGTATGACATCCTTACAGAAGAACAAAAAGGATGTTGTAAAAACTCCCGAGGCAGTAAAGATCTAGTCACCATAGACACTGTTGCCATGACGCAAGCTCGTAAACACCAAAGGATGCACACGGCATACATTGACTACAAGCAAGCGTTTCCTTCCGTACCACATGACTATTTGCTTGAAGTCTTAAAAGTATACAAAATTTGTCCACGCATCATTGACTTCCTAAGTCATGCGATGATGCTTTGGGGTACAAGAATCAAGTATTTTGATCATGGACAACCGAGGATAACTAGATCAATACGCATTAAGACGGGTATATTCCAAGGAGACTCCTTTAGTGCATTATGGTTCTGTTTAGCGTTGAACCCACTGAGCAAAACTTTAAATAGCATGTCTCATGGGTTCCGAGTAAATGATAATGAGGATGGTCATCAAGTGACCCATCTTCTATACATGGATGACCTGAAGCTATAAGCTAGTTCGGACGAGAAACTGCAGCAAGTGATTGATGTTACAAAGCAGTTTTCCAATGATATCAACATGGAGTTTGGACTAGATAAATGCCGAACAGTGCATTTAACCAGAGGAGAATTAGGGACCGCAGAGATAGAGAACGATTTCGGGAATGACATCGAGGCAATGGCTGAGGGCGAGTCATATAAATACCTGGGTATTCTTGAATCTAAGGGTATTCAGCATACGATAGATAAGAAAAGCCTTACGACTGCCTTCACTACAAGACTCAGATTGGTTCTGAAGAGTTCTCTTAACTCGGCAAACAAGATCAGGGCAATCAACACCTACGCCATCCCTGTTCTCACGTACTCCTTTGGGCTCATCAAATGGTCGAACACTGACCTCGGACGATTAAACCGAATCACCCGCGTGGAAATGACGAAACGCCGAATGCACCACCGTAATTTGGCGAGTGAAAGGGTAGTTCTACCACGACATAGAGGGGGCAGAGGCATTGTAGATGTCAAAAAACTGTGTGAGTCACAAGTTACACAGTTGCGAGACTATTTTAACAGCAAGCGAGATGTTACGCTTTACAACACCATCTGTAAAGCGGATCTTGACTACACGCCCTTGAATTTGTCCTTAGAGGAGGCCTTGAATATCAGGGCAGAAACGATAGAGGAATTAGAAACGCAATGGAGACAGAAAGCCATCCACAGCGAACACCCCAAAACGCTAGATCAATATGAAGTGGATAGTGAGGCATCCAATATTTGGCTGAGAAAGGGACTCCTGTATCCAGAAACGGAAGGATTCGTCATTGCGATTCAGGATAGAGTTGTCAGCACCAGGAATTATCACAAACACGTGTTGCATCAAGACGTGGTTGACCGGTGCCGATTATGTGGAGACACCAACGAATCCATCGAGCACATTATTGATGGTTGTCGCGTAATGGCTCAAAGAAAATATACGCACAGACATAATTATGTGGCGGGCATTGTACATCAACAACTTGCCTTAAACCTAGGACTCTTAACAGAATGGATGCCTTTCTATAGATACATTCCAATGTCCGTTTTAGAAAATGAAGATTACATCTTATATTGGGATGTGACTATCCAGACGGACAATACATCCGAGCCAATCGACCTGACATCGTGATGCGAGAGAAAAAAGGTGGAAGAGTCTACATCATCGACATTGCTTGTCCGCTCAACCAAAATTTGCAGGCAACCTATACAACCAAGATTCATAAGCATAGCGAGCTAAGGCATGAAGTTAAGGCAATATGGAGGAATGTGAAACATGCATCTATTCATCCTATTGTGATTTCGGCTACAGGCAATGTGCACGCAAGATGCACTGAACATCTTGAACATTTAGTAGTCAGTAGGGTACTGGCGGCAGCTCAAAAGGCGGTTTTATTAAACACCTGTCGCATTGTAAGAAACTTTCTAGACCATCAGGAAGCAAGTGACTAAGAACCTATGGCGTGATACATGGTAGCTCTAAGAAAGCATCCAGAGGCGACTGGTGTCACCTTCAACACTCACGGCCGCTGTGTAAGGATAACAGCGGCAAAGCCAAACTGCAAACTACATCATGCTTCTAGTTTTGTACCTACAACATCATCGTAAATGATTTCAAACAACGTATTGAAATAACTTATAACATCCTGATCTCATCAGTCACTTGACTTAGTCCGTGGCTATGACGAAAAACCGGGTTCACCTGAGAAAAGGTTTAAAAAAAAAATAATTATATGAAGCACGCAAGTTTTCAAATAATTATCGAATATAGTACAATTGATTAAAAAAGAAAACCTTATTTTATGAAAAAAAGAAAGCACAAGTTCTCATAATATTATTTTTTGTCCTTCAGAGCTCCATCAGTTCCCATCTATCAATCCTTGAATCGGGATTTTCATAAGTTGATGGGCCAGGAACATCATTTTCAGTATTATATGATCCGTCCCATGTTGCTAAGTGAATATTTCTTAAACTTTATTTTATGTTCAACTATTTAAGATTGAAGATTTGAAGATTTTTAAATTTTTACCTGTTCTACTTCCATAATGTCCCGGATAATAATTTTGAGGAGCAAAAGTAGCAGGATATCCCACCGAGTCCTCCCTCACTTTCTCAGACGGTTGGGGGTTTTGTACTGCTGCTGTCGCGTCTGAAATAAATATTTAAATAATTATCATTCATTATATTTTATATTTCATAAAAGACTTAATATATAAAGTAGTCCACAAATCTTATTTAAATTTAGTTTTTCATACCTCCGTATAATTTTTTTTAGTTTTATTTTATGTTACACTATTTCGATAAGAATAAGTTAAACATATTTCAATTTACCTTTTGCATTTTCACAGTGTCCTTGATTATTTTGTGGAGCAATTCTAGCAGGATATCCCACAGAGTCCTCCCTCACTTTCTCAGACGGTTGGGGGTTTTTACTGCTTCTCTCGCATCTGAAATAAATATTTAAATAATTATCATTCATTTTATTTAAATTTCATAAAAGACTTACTATATAAATTAGTCCACAAATCTTATTTAAATTTAGTTTTCATACGTACATGAACGAGATGGTGGTTTTAGGGATACTTTGTTTTGGTACTGCCTCTTATTCGAGGCACATTTATTTATATATTTTATAAAATCTTTGCGGCTCACTCTTCTGCCTGCTGCTCGATTTGTCCACTCTGCAAAGAGAAAATTGTAATATACCTTTATAACTTATTTAACTGTTATCGAAAACTAGGGATAAATACGAGGGTCAGAAAGTTACAATGTGTTACAGGTTGATAAGATGTAGAATAATCTAGCTTACCGAATAGTACCTTGAATAGGAGGTGATGAATTGGCGGCCGTGAGCCTCGCACTCCCGATGCCGAGTGGTTTGCCAGGGTATTGCCGTAAATTTCTAGCAAAACTTCTTTCACTATAATTTTCCAATGCATTTTGCCACCTCGTTCGGCTGTTAGGTTGATGTAAGTTATTTTGTCCTTATTTAAATAAAAACCACACAGTGGTAATATTTCCTCCTGCGAAAAAATCAAAACAAAAAATAGATTAATAATTAAGATTAATCCAGTCTAAGTTTAATATATTACTATTGTAGTAATATTTTTGAAATATTTAAAATGAATAAATATATATATTTATACGGTTCTCACCATGTCTGATGCAGGCTGTACGTATTTTTCATTCGCCTAAAAAAAGGCAATTGTCGAATTATTGAAATCAGGTATCAAACGATTTTAGAATGAAGGTTTTCATTATGTTAGATATGAACGATTCAAAAATTTCCAACCAATTTCTGATTTCTTCTTACCTTGCAGACTTTTTCTGATTTTTCGTCAACACCGTGCCTTGTTCTATAGCAATATTGAAATACCGCAAGCAACAATTTATGAAAAGCAATATCTCTTTTTGTCACTGTAAAAATAAATTATTTCAATCAATTCAGTGTTACAGAATTTATCAAATAAGTAAGAAAGACTACTGTTAGAAATTTCTGTAGGAATTTTCAGAGACGTGTGAATAAATTAAAGATTAACCGTTTCTAAGCTTTACGAAACACGAACAGAAATTTCACTGCATCAAGCAATAGTCACATTTTTAATACCGTGAAGTGGGGCTAAGCGTCGCATGTGGGAGGAAGTTGCCTACCCTTGATTCTGCATTTCTGAATAACGCATTCGTTTTTTCTCGGTAAAAATATAGAGACTTTCAACAAAAAATTTTATTACTTCAATTGCAAGATCTAGAAAAAGCAATATGCATTGTAAACTGGGTTTGCTATACTTTTTAAAAATTTCAGATCTCATGCAATCCCATACAATCCTTTGCAATACAATGCAGTCTTCTATAATCCCTTGTAATCTCTCCTTAAGGGTGTTGGTTAACTCCGACTTGGAATTTTTTTTACATTCTCATCATAATGAGAAGGTATTGGTTTTATGTGAAAAATGACTTTCGCGGATTCCATCAAATGTCGACGTTTTGAGACCCCCTGAGTCAGAAAAAATAGTTTTTACGTCGGTGTCTGTCTGTCGTTGTCGTCGTTGTCGTCGTTGTCGTCGTTGCCGTCGTTCTCGTCGTTGTAGTCTGTAAACACGATAACATTTGAAAAAATTATCCGATTGGATTGCCCCTTGGCACACTTCACAAGAGTGTGGAAAGAAAGGACGAGTTCGTCAGCCAGCTATTTTGGACAAAATTTCGAAAAGTTAGAGCATTTTTGACATTTTTGTGACCATTTTTTTTCGAAATTTGACATTTCTACTTACGGCGCTTCATAGCACATGGAAATTTGAACAATTTATCCTCATGACTTTTTTCGATAAAAGTAAAATTGTCAGAGCTATAGGATTTTCAAAATCCAAAAAAACAAACGAAAATTAACATTTTGAGCCAAACAACGCACGATATGAAAAAAAGTCAAGACAAGAAAAGTTTTTTTTTTGCACGTCCTACAAGGGCATCATAACAACTTTTTGAATTTTCTTGAAAAATTGAAAATTCATATTTTTATTGCACAAAAAATAATGAAAAATCCAAAAATTTAATTTTACGGACAAACTATGCAAGTTACGACAATAAATGATTGAACAAAAATTATGCACTCAAAAAAGATCTACAAATTTGTTATTGGTCACTTTTTGATAGGATGTGTAGTTTTTGTATTATTTGTAAAAATTACATTAACAGTGAAAAAATCAGCCCGATAAGTGGGCACATTCTCATCAAAACTTTGCTTATTTATTTTCTTCTTCATCTCGTGTATGTTTTTTCAAAATATCTCATTATTTTCATGTTCTCAATACTATTTCTAACCATTAAAACAATAAAATAACTATCATTAGTGCTCACGGTACTTGAAAATTTGTATTTTTATTATTACATTCTCATCATAATGAGAAGGTATTGGTTTTATGTGAAAAATGACTTTCGCGGATTCCATCAAATGTCGACGTTTTGAGACCCCCTGAGTCAGAAAAAATAGTTTTTACGTCGGTGTCTGTCTGTCGTTGTCGTCGTTGTCGAAGCAACGAAGCGCGAAGCGCGACGAACAAATCTTGTGCCGCAAGCACGCTCAAACTTTTGCGTTTCTATTATACGATGAACAGAAACGAGCGTGGAGCGCGAGGTTTACATGATTTTGAAAGCAAATATCGAGCGCGAAGCGCGAGTGTCTTGATGAGAATGTGTTCCTTAAGGTCGATAGAACCTTAAGTAAATTATTTCTTCTTTTTATGTAAAACTGACGTAATTAAACCAAAAGCAAGTCATAACGATGAAGTTTACTACGAGAGTATTAGCCCACGAAGCGCGCAATAGCGAGCACACGATGTGCGAAAACCTATAGAAGAACCAAGTTTAAAGCGTCAGGTAAATGTGTCCGAGCGCGTAGCGCGAGGTGAACACATTAGCGAGCGCGAGGCGCGAGATAAAAATATCATCGAGCGCGAAGCGCGAGATGAATACCTAATCGAGCACGAAGCGCGAGATCCAACAGGTGCGCGCCCTAGGCGCGCTCAAACTTGCGAGCACTGACTCCATATATAATTTTTCCCAAGTATTTGAGAGCGAAAGAAAGAAAACTTGTCAAATATCCGGGGTTTTGCTAGATCCTCGGATCAACGGAATTTATAGGAATGAAGCCTTTTGCTGAGGGAATAACTATTTTCGCGGAAATGATTAATTTTTCGAAAAGGAGAAATCTGAAGACAGCAACTGCAAATGCACCAATTTTATAGATAAATCAATTTATGATTATATGTAAATTTGTAAATTTACCCTGTTTCAAATTATAACTTTGAAATTATAAATTATAAATTCATCAAGTTATCCAGCAATAAATTCCGAAACCATCAAATTCGATTTCTGGAATTTCGAAATTAGGCCCTCTGCAAATTTATTTATAAATTCCAAGTTTATCAAGTGGTCCAACTATAAATCAATTATATGGAGAAGCTTGTAACGAGGGACACGGATTGTAGTCATCTTTTGTGAGCGAAGAGGGCCTCATTTGAGATAAAAAAAAGCTGAAAACGTTCACTAAGATAGAAAGCGGTTTACGAGAAAAAAAGGGTTACAAGAAATCCGCGCAATATAACTATCGGTTTGAATTACAGGACTAAAGAGTAAGGAGCGGCGGGGTAATGGTCTAGGTTCAAGGCTAGGTGGAGCAACAAAAATCTTTTTCGTAATAAGCTTTTGGAGGGCGGGGGTGCTAAAAAATGCCCTTTATCCCCCAATAAATTATCAATAAAATGAAGAACATGAATAAAATCAATAAAATTAATAAAATGAATGAAACGGATAGAATGAATCAAATAAATGAAATCAGTGAAACCGATATAAATTATATTTTATTCATTTGATTGATGTTGTTCTTTGATTGTTCGATTGATTTTAGTGATTCATTTGATTGTATTTAAAAAAAAATTGTATATTTATATTGAGTGTCTTTATTTTATTACAAAATACAATGAAATGAATCAATAAAATCAATAAATTGAATAAAATCACTAAAATCAAGAAAATCAAATTATAATCAATAAAGTCAGAATTATATTGATTTCAGTGATTTCATTCAATTTATCGATTTTTTTGATTTATTTCATCGTATTTTTTAATAAAATAAAGAAAATGAGTATGAATATCCGATTCTTTTATTAAGAAATACAATGAAATGAAGCAATGAAGTCAATAAATTGAATAAAATTCTAAAATCAGATTATTATCAATAAAATCAAAATTGCACTGATTTTACTGATTTTATTTAATTTATAGATTTCATTGATGTTCTTGATTTTTTTATTTTTCATTTTGTTGGTAATAATTTTATTTTTTTGTTTTTAGTGATTTTATTGATCTACTTGATTCTTTTGATTAAAAAATAAAAAGGAATAAATCAATACAAGCAATAAATTAAATGGAATCACTAGAATAAATAAAAGCGATTTACTATCAACAAAATCAATCAAATAAACAACATCAATGAAATCAATAAAATCCATACAATAAAAAAATTAATAAAATCACTAAAATCAGTAAAATTTGGATTTTATTGATGTGGCTTATTCTATTGATATTGTTGATAATGAATCACTTTTAATTATTTTAGTGATTTCATTCAATTCTTTGCGTTTCTCGATTTATTCGATTAAATTTCTAAATAAAAAAAATCAAGTAGATCAATCAAATCACTAGAAAAAAATTATTATCAATAACGTAAAAAAATCAATAACATCAATAAAATCAATAGATTGAATAAAATCACTAAAATCAGTGCAATTTTGATTTTATTGATAATAATTTGATTTTAGTATTTTATTCAATTTATTGACTTCATTGAGTGATTTGATTGTATTTTTTAATAAAAAAGTGAAATATTTACAATAAAAATCAGTATATTGAACAGAATCGATCAAATTAATCAAATAAACAAATTCAATAGAATCAATAAAATAAAATAAATCAATGAAAACAATAAAATGAATGAAATCACTCAAATCAGTGCAATTTTGATTTTATTGATAATAATTTGATTGTAGTATTTTATTCAATTTATTGACTTCATTCAGTCATTTGATTGTATTTTTTAACAAAAAAGTCGAATATTTGCAATAAAAAAATCGATAAATTGAATATAATCAATCAAGTCAATCAAATTAATAAAATCATGGAATCAATAAAATGCAATAAATCAATCAAAACAATAAAATCAATAAATGGAATAAAATCACTAAAATCAGTAGAATGTAGATTTCATTGATGTGTTTTCTTTCTGATTTTGTTGATAATAAATCGATGTTATCGATTTTGGTAATCTCATTCAATTTATTGATTTTATTGAGTCATTTTATTTTTTTTTTAAATAAAAGAATCGAATATTTATACCGATTTTCTTCATTTTATTGAAAAATACAATCAAATGAATGAAAAAATCAATAAATTGAATGAAATTACTAAAAACCATAAAGTCAAATTATTATCAATGAAATAAAGTAAATGAACAGCACCAATAAAATCAATAAATTGAATAAAATCACTAAACTGAAGAAAATCAATAAAGTCAAAATTATACTAATTTTAGTGATTTTACTCAATTCATTGATTTTATTAATTTTTTAATTGCATGGATTTTATTGATTTTATTGATGTTGTTTATTTTATTGATTTTGTTGATAATAAATCGCTTTTATTTATTCTAGTGATTCCATTCAATTTATTGCTTGTATTGATTTATTCCATTCTATTTTTTAATCAAAAAAATCAAGTAGATCAATAAAATCACTAAAAACAAAGAAATAAAATTATTAACAACAAAATGAAGAATAAAAAAATCAAGAACATCAATTAAATCTATAAATTGAATAAAATCATTAAAATCAGTGCAATTTTGATTTTATTGATAACAATCTGATTTTAGTATTTTATTCAATTTATTGACTTCATTGCTTCATTTCATTGTATTTCTTCATAAAAGAATCGGATATTCATACTCATTTTCTTTATTTTATTAAAAAATACGATGAAATGAATAAAAAAAATCGATAAATTGAATGAAATCACTGAAATCAGTATAATTCTGACTTTATTGATTATAATTTGATTTTCTTGATTTTAGTGATTTTATTCAATTTATTGATTTTATTGATTCATTTCATTGTATTTTGTAATAAAATAAAGAAACTCAATATAAATATATGATTTTTTTTGAAATACAATCAAATGAATCACAAAAATCAATCGAACAATCAAAGAACAACATCAATCAAATGAATAAAATATAATTTATATCGGTTTCACTGATTTCCTTTATTTGATTCATTTTATCCGTTTCATTCATTTTATTAATCTTATTGATTTTATTCATGTTCTTCATTTTACTGATAATTTATTGGGGGATAAAGGGCATTTTTTAGCACCGCCGCGCTCCAAAAGCTTATCACGAAAAAGATTTTTGTTGCTCCACCCAGCCTTGAACCTAGACCATTAGCCCGCCGCTCCTTACTCTTTAGTCCTATAATTCAAACCGATAGTTATATTGCGCGGATTTCTTGTAACCCTTTTTTTCTCGTAAACCGCTTTGCATCTTAGTGAACTGTTTCAGCTTTTTTTATCTCAAATGAGGCCCTCTTCGCTCACAAAAGATGACTACAATCCGTGTCCCCCGTTACAAGCTTCTTCATATAATTAATTTATAGTTGGACCACTTGATAAACTTGGAATTTATAAATAAATTTGCGGAGGGCCTAATTTCGAAATTCCAGAAATCGAATTTGATGGTTTCGGAATTTATTGCTGGATAACTTGATAAATTTATAATTTATAATTTCAAAGTTATAATTTGAAACTGGGTAAATTTACAAATTTACATATAATCATAAATTTATTTATCTATAAAATTGGTGCATTTGCAGTTTCTGTCTTCAAAAACTTTTTAAATATTTGCGCCACGATTTCGCGAGTGGCAATGTGTGGTGCGGACTTCAGAGCATTAATGATTCGGAGCGCGAATTTGACAGCCGGTCTGTTGGCGAGTTTGCTTTGCTCTCGCCGTTCAATTTTCCTATGATGAATTTTCCTATGATGAATTGGTTATAATTTTTTCGCAATTCCAGAAAAAGTATTATAGAGAATCATTGTAAGAAAATTAGTATAGGAATAAAGAATGTTAAAATATGACGGAATTTCTCGAACATTTCTAGCAGAGTAACTTCAGATTTAGAGGAAACTTACCTTTTCCCGGAATAGTTGCAGCCATGGCTCGAGCTGCAGCTTTGAAATCATCTGACACTTCGTCCTCAGATGAGAGGGAAGCGCTGCTTTCTTCTGAATCCTCTTCATCTGAAAGTTCTTTTTCATCTCCTGCCACGTTTTTCTTACCACCATTGTGGGTTGAAAAAGAACTTTGGTGTCCATGTAAGGATCGTTGACTGTAGCTTCTGATTGGAACAGCAGCATTTTCTCCAGTATCAATCAACTGGCTCGGAGGATTGCTCAAATCTCGTGATTCCTGCTCTTCATGTGATAATTTACGGAAAACAGAGTTCATTGCTCTTTTAGAAACATTTCTTTCAGCGCCATGCATATGTGTGGCACTGGAAGCGTTCCCTGTTCATTACCTGAAGTTCGAAAAAAACTACCCCTCATTAAATTTTTATTATTTTGTCCAGTACCTTGAACAATTTGTCTGCGCTGGTCATCTGATTGGGAATTGAAATCAGTTCCAACTGAACTGTCAGTATTTTGTCTAATGTCATGCACGTCAGTATAAGCGTTGAAAGTTTGTTTGGGCTGAGGACCTAGCGATGATTGATTGTAAGCAGGTTTGGTTGAATAACGGGGAACAATTGAATCATCTTCTTGAATTGATTTTGCCAATTTTCCTTTGTGTGACTTCTGTACACTTTTTTGAATTTTTCTGACTTGGGCAGCATCCTTTTGTTCCTGTATGACTTTCTCGTAAAAAATTTGTCTTCCTCGCTCGTTAATCTCTCCATTATCGTTGACGGGAATCTTTTCTAATTCTTCTTTATTGTCTAAAAAATTATGTATCTCCATGTGTATATCGGTAACCACAAAATTTCACCAGTATTAATTAATAGTCATTGGATGACATCAAGGCCGCATTTAGTACAGGGGCCACCAATGCGGAAGCAATTGAAAATTTTCCATGCACACGCTTCTCCATCGGCTCCTACTTCGATGACCCTTTTTTTTTAGGAGCCAGTCCCTGGTCACCGCTTGAGGGCCTCCACATTTTAACCGGCCCTGGGGCCCCCAGCACCCTCAATGCGGCTCTGGATGACATTAAAATCAAAGAGTATTCATCTGGCACCTTATTTAGTCATTTGTATGAAAAAAAGTATACTTGCATGCTTGAATCAATTACAATACATACATACATGACGTATACGCGTACTTCTTGACGCGAATTTCAAACATTGACCAAAAATGAAATTTTAAGCAAATGTCAGTAATTAATGTAATGTCATGGTAGGCAGGTACGTATAATATTTTAATAGCCATTCACTTTCAATAATCAAATCATATCATTCAATAATCATTCACTGTAAAACTGTGAATCAGGTAAGTGTTAATAAAATACAATATATTATTGCAATCATATTTGATTATCAGTATTAATAATTGTGACAAATTTGGTAACGTAATTAGTTCTTACTCACATTGCTTTATACAAGTGTACTTTATGGCAAGTTTATGTTCATCTTCTCTCATGAATTTACCCATGATGTTCATCTTTATATAGAAATATTTTATACATGACAATATTTTATGCGTAACACTATTTTAAAAAACTTTAGTGTGAACACCAAACACATATATAATTATTTTAATTATTTAAAACAATATAACGCCAGTCCCAGCTTTGAGGGATACAAATGAGGAATGACGTCATGAAATCCCGGACTTACCCTTTCGTGTGTTGAGCACCAGACACCCCTTCCGGGTGTCATCCGACAGGAACAAAATCAAGTTCTTAAGAATGTTTAATTAGCCTAGAATAACTCGGAAAAGGAAAAGAAGAAAATAATTGCCCTGACTTAGGGTAGAGGGATTTCGTGAGGGACAGAAACGCGTAAACCATCTTTTAAGTTTAAAGAAATATATAAGTGGCTTTATTGGTGGTAAAACAAATTGAAATTAATAGTGAGTATGACAGTTGTTTGCCTGAAGGGCGGAGATTTATGATACCGTTATGTATTCCTCGAATAATGTATACAACCCGCCATTTTACGGTCAACAGACGCTGACCTTGAGAAAAGAGACAACACGGAAAAAAGCTTAACTTAAAATAACACTACAAAGAATCAACATTTCGCGAAAATTATGCTTACAACTAAGAAAATAAAGAAAAGCACTGTACAACGTATACCGACTCACTCAAAATTCGTACATCGTGAGTGACGACACTTTATCCCGAAAACTAAATAAACCGAAACATCTCAAAACTAAAACAAAATCCAAATCAGACTCAGAATAACAAAAAAAAACTAGAGGGACAGTCTGACGCCTACCTTGCTTCCTTCAGAGAGAAACTCGAGGTCCTTTATCCAAAAAGTAAGGTACTTTGGTAAGATCCAATGGCTTCTTTGTCCAAAACGTAAACGGTACGGCAAAAGCTGTGTTCTCCAGGAACGACCAACACGAACTGATTTTAGGGCGTCCTTTTGCCGGCTTCTCGCTCGTCTACCTCGCTCCCCGACCAGGTCCAGTAGGTGCTGCCCCCTTGTCGATCCATGCCCAGCTCTCATCGATAGAATAGATTTCTTCCTAAGCACCTTTGAAGATCGTGCGTGAATCATTGCCTCGTGTCTAGTGTGCCGGTAGTAACAAAGATGGCCGCCCGTATGTAATGGCAGGTTGCGAGCCGGTTGTGATTTCGACACTCTGCAGTTGTAGTAAATAGTGATTCAATCCCGGGTGACATAGATTAAATCTCGGGTTGACGTGCGTGGTGAAGTGGACCGTGTGTATGGTGTGGTGACAGTGCCCGTTGTTAAATCAACCTGTGGGTGACGATTGCGAAAGGCCTCTTTCCTTCCCTTGTTGGTATTTTTGGCGATGAGAGGGAAACTCCAAAGTTTTCTTCTAATTGAGAGAGAGACTCTCCAGTCTCTCAAGGAAACAAAGGTAGGACGTCAAGTGCTCTAATACATGAGTGACCTAGCCCTAACTTAAATTGAAGTGTACATTGTACATACGGGTAACGTCCTTTTCAAACAAAAGAAAATAACTTATAGAAATTCTTTTAGTTCACACTCATCCACATACCACACTCTCAGACTCATTCCTTAAATAACTGAATTTGAGTTCGTGCTGGCCTTGGAATGTATCGCGATTATTTTCAAATAATTTATGTATAAAGTCAGGGGAGGATCCTCAATAGGTGGTAAGCCACCTCGTTACACAACCCCCCCCCCCTAGACTGACCAGCGGGGCTCCCAAAGCCAGCAGGCGTCAGCAATCCGACCCTCAGGTCATCTAGAGTATGATTAGATTCCGAGTTCCAGCCTAAATCGGTCGGTTTCTTTTTAAACTACATCATATGCTTGAGTGTTTCAGAAGTAAGACATTAACAGAAACCAATTAGTCGAAACAAAGTTTGAGAGGCAACCGTACTCGGAAAGCAAACAAATAAATCGAAAGGGAATCATGAAAGGAAAAAAAATAAATAAAATAATAAAATAAGAAAAAAATGAACGAAATGTAATCTTTGGCAACAATTGACTCACCAAATCATGACAGTAATCGTGTCTAAAAGAAATGAGATTTGTTAACGTCTGTTATTTACAAGAACCATGAACAAAAAGGTATAATGATAAAAGAAAAATGTATTAGACTATATTGATCAATGTCTGCTATCTACCAGACCTATAAACAGAAAAGTATTGCTGTATCCCAAATTTCTCCTTTAATTGACCAATCCTAGTTCAAATGAACTGGTGCAATCTTGAACCGAAAGGTGCAATCAGTCTATAAATCCTAGCTTCGTATGGAATACTCATACTCAGATTCGAAGCTGTACAACTAAAGAAATAATTGTGGTTAACGGTACCACCTAACGACTAAACTAAACTTAAAATCTAACGTCAAAAATGCTTAAAACTAATTGTGGTTAGGAGCTGGTACTCCAAGCAGGGCCGAGACCTGTGTGTCAATTGAAGCGAGTGGTGACGGGCGTTCGAAGTCTCGCGAGGGACCCGCTTTCTCCAACACAGCTCCAGCGACGCTGTCGAGTTCCCGACATTGGATCCCAATCTCCACCGTTGGCCTTGGAACGGGGAAGGATTCTGAAGGTTCCTTATTTTCTTGACCTAAGCCGACCACTGCGGCGGGGTCCTTCTTCTTCCTTCTCCGCATCTTCGGCCCGGTGGGGTTTAGGGTTTTGGGGATGGCTCCCTTCGATTTTTCGGGGTCTGCCGGGACCGCGGCGACGAATAAGATGGGCGATTGGGATGCCCGTGGTTCGCCTCTTGGCTCTTCCTTGTAGCTTACCTCCTCGTTGCTCTGTACTTGGAGGGTGTTCACCCTCGGTTCTTCTGGGCCTTCGGGGGCCTTCCTCTCTTCCTTTTGGGGGGATCCGCCGGAGAACGGGGCTCGGTACCCGAATCGGGCAATAGCGACGATTCTGCGGAATCCCTGCATCTGAGGGGATCCTGGATTCCATAAACTACCGGACTAATGACTTTTACAACCCTGAACGGGCCTGCATATTTTGGGGATAACTTCCTGGCGACGTAATCGACCGCCGACGACAAAGTATGAGTCTTACGCCAGACGATGTCGCCTACTTGATAGCGAATGTCCCGTCTACGGCGGTTATAGTACTTAGCCTGACGATCCGACGCTATATCCAAATGATGCGCAACTAAATCTCTAAGGGCCGGCAATCGCTTATTCCTACTTTCCCAATCCTCTACAGCCAATGGTACAATATCAGGGGCTCCCTCCTCTTGTCTTCTCAATGACTTTGCCAGCCTAGGCTCTCTGCCATAATTTAGGAGTGCTGGCTAAACCCGAGTGGAACTGTGAACAGCCGTGTTATATGCGAAGCGGAAATCAGGGAGGTGTTTGTCCCAACTCCGATGATCACCTTCTACAAAAGATGATATCATGGTCTTCAATACTCGATTCACCCGCTCTACCGGATTAGCTTGCGCATGATACGGCGGGGTAGTCGAATGTCTAATTCCCAATTCCGACGCAGCCTTTGAAATTAATTTATTCACAAACTCAGTGCCATTGTCAGTGAACAGAACTTCGGGAGTTCCCCATCTGAAAATGACCGCCTCTTCGAACGACTTTTGGACATTAACGGCATTTGCTTTTCTTAGAGGTAAGACCTCTATCCACTTGGTAAAAATGTCTTGGAAAACCAAGATATACTGGTAACCAGAACGACTCGGTGGAAACGGACCCATTATGTCCGCCGCTATCACCGACCAAATTTGCTCGATTACCCGTTTACCCATCAAACCTACCGGACCTGCCTGGTCTACCTTCATCTTCTGGCAGACTTCACATGCTCTAACGTATTTTGCAACGCCGTTGAACATTCCCGGCCAATAATAAAGCAATGAGAGACGTTGGAAGGTCTTATCGACACCTAAGTGTCCAGACGTCGTGGTATCGTGTGCCTCACTGATGGCCATCGCACGAAGCTCCAATGGTAAGACCAATTTCCAGGCCTCCAGATCAGGTAGCAAAGGATCAGTGAGATGGTCTGGGCGGTGACAATAAAGCCGATTTTCCTGTAACTTCCAGTCAGGAAACTGATACGGCATCTCCTGGACCAGTTTTGCTCTTCGAGTGTACTACAGATCATCCGTTTTTCCAATGGCACATACAACCTCTTGATCTGTCTCATAGATCCTTGAAAGAGCATCCGATACGTGGTGAAGGGCACCTTTTCTTTTCTTAACCTCAAAATCATATTGCAATAATTTAAGGGCCCATCTAACCAATCTACCAGTAGGATCCTTCAGGTTATAAAGCCATCGCAAACTACTATGGTCTGAAATCACTATAAAGTGATACCCCTCGAGATGCGGTCTAAATTTCTCGACGGCCCATACCACAGCCAGACACTCCTGTTCGGTTACAGTGTAGTTCTTCTCGGCGCCCTGCATAGATCTACTAGCAAAGGCTACGACGTGTTCTTCACCGTCCTGGATCTGGGTAAGGAATGCTCCTAGGCCCGTACTGCTTGCGTCAGTTTGCAGGTAGAACGGCAGACCAAAATCTGGTCTAGATAACGTGGGGGCGGTTACTAGAGCTGACTTTAAATCCTGGAAAGCCTCTTCCTGAGCATTTCCCCATTCGAATCTTCGATTCTTCTTTAATAATCGATAAAGGGGTTCAGCTCTGGTGGCAAAATCTTCCACAAACCGCCTATACCACGACACCATACCCAGAAACCTTCTGAGCAACCGAACTCGCTTTTGTCTGGATTGACCGTAATTCCGGCATTTATAACCACATCCAACACTCGCTAACCAATGGATGTGGTCTTGAATGGTTTCGCTCACTACTATCAAGTCATCCATATAGGCAAACGCATGGGGCTAAAATTCCGGCGTTATCAGACGGTCCAGCAAACGCTGAAACGTTGCCGGAGCTTCCGATAAGCCGAAAGGCATACGGTTTGAGTGGTAAAGCCCCTTACCCGGTACAGGAAAAGCAGTGAACTCCTTGCACTCTTCTAAGAGTGGAATTTGGTGAAATGCCTGACTGAGGTCAATCTTGGAAATGTATCGTGCGGAAGAAAGCTTATCCAAAATAGTGCTAATGTTCCGCATTGGGTACGCGTCATTCTTCGCTACCTCATTCAGCTTTCTAAAGTCGATACAATGTCTGTAATTCCCGTCAGACTTC
Organism: Andricus quercusramuli; assembly: GCA_932178445.1. Classification (NCBI taxonomy): domain Eukaryota; kingdom Metazoa; phylum Arthropoda; class Insecta; order Hymenoptera; family Cynipidae; genus Andricus; species Andricus quercusramuli. The sequence continues at coordinate 66,247 of CAKNXH010058858.1, forward strand.
CTAACCATTACTACAGGGTTACGCCATTAGCTTTTACTTGGGCTATTAATTCCATCTTCTTCGAGCTTCCGGGCGGACTGTCGCAAGGATTCTTCAACCCTGAGGGAATAACGCCGAAAGCTTGCCTGAAAGGAGGGTGTCCCTGGATATATATATGGTGATTCACCATGTGTGTAGCAGGAAGCCTTGCTGGCATTAAAGGAGTTTTCCTTTTGAGAAAATCCTCTAAATATTTAGCCTCAGATGGCTTTAGTTCCTTTATGCCAGCACAGGCTTGAACAGCTTCACTTGATAGCGAAGCATTGGTGGCTTCTATACGACTATCTGAAATTTCTCATGATAGGGTTGCTTCAGAACCGATTTTCTGACCCTGATACGTTCTCCAAATACCGTTACCTAGTCCCCAAATTCGTGGCTTAAATCTAACATCAAAATAAAACAATTCGGCAAAATCATGACCAAACAAAACCTCACAGTCAAACGTTGGTGCAAAACGAATCGGCAAACATTTGCTTATACCTGAAAACTTAAGTGGAAAAATGGCTTGTCCGGCAGTTTCCTCAATTACCCCGTTTGGATACATAATTCCTGGGCGTGGCTGATCAGCTAATTTCTTCAATAACGTACTGAACTTCCCAAAAGCTTGCTTGCCTATATAAGTGCAGCACGAGCCGGGATCAAAAAGTCCGTTTAGTGGTTGGCCGTCCACACAAACAGTAATGAATAGGCGCCTCTCGTCAAGTACCATATTTACTTGATCGAAGAGAATCTGAGGGGCCTCTACAACGAAACTGGGAAGTAATTGGACCCTATCATCACTTGCCGTTATTCGTTTCCCAGTCGGGGTCCAGAGCAACCACTACAGCTCGTCGAGTATTGACCGGATTTACCACATTTGTGGCAAAATACACTCTTTTGTTTAGGACAGGTGCGGAAACTGTGTCCTGTCTCATTACAGTTCCAACAAGCGTAAAGCACATCTCTTCGTGTGCCACTAGCGGTAGTGTGCACTGTGCTAGGTTGTGTTGGACCTCGGACATTGGAACCCACGGCAGCAGTCGGTAAATTCGACGCTTCACTGGCCTGGGTACCCAATGGAGGGTATGCGAAATTAGCTGGCATCATTTGTGCCTGAGGAATGCCGGGATAATAGCCGTAATTGAAAAAGGACGGATAATATCCGAAAGGCTTGGGCACAGGGGATGCCTGTACCTCTGGGGGGCCTATCACGGCGCAAGCGCTACTTAGATTGTTACCTGGATTATTATTGGTGGGGTTGGAACCTGCACCACCACCATTCTTCTTGCCGCGATTTTTATCACGACCTCCACCACCTTGCTTCTTATTGTTATTGCCATTTTGAGAAGTTGTAGGCTCCGGGAGCTTCGATCATGATTCCTTAAAGAAACCAATCCCAAAGCTACTGGAACGTGTACGTCATCCGCTTCTGCTCCTTCTCTCCTAGAAGGTAAGCAAGAGCGGGAAATTTACGCGTGAGAACATCGGGCAACACTGTTCCTTGGAGTCAGGTCTCTAGCCGCGGATGACCTTACGCGGCAGACAAGACAGTTGGAGATGAAGGTTCCACCTCTGGATACTTTTCTAGAGCTACCAATCTTTGTAGAATTTAAGAGTAACAGTGTTGACGGACCAGATGGAGTGATTCCAGGAGAACAGCCTTTTGCATCCGGTTCGCGACGAAATGAGCCTGACGCTGGCAAGCCGGAATCTTGTTGAGTTGGCTGATTAATGAAGCTTTCATACCTCCAAGACAGCCGATTATGAGAATTATAAGATGGACTTTGTAGCCTTGGTACAGCCTACTCAGATCGAAAAGAAGTGCTTGATAGTTCACCCATTCATGTCCCTCCTTTGCCGTGATATTACCATCGGCTGGTGCCGAGAATTCAATCACGTAAATGATCTTGTTCTTCAGGTCTTGGAGGACAATGTCAGGCTTCGTAGCACTGATGCGCTGAGTGGTGGAGAATGAGAAATTCCAGTAGATCTTACACTGATCATTCTCCACAACTGACTCGAGCTCCCCCTGGGCGTATGGAAAGACGGGCAATAGATCAACACCATAGAAATGCCTGAGATGGTAATATAACACTTTTAGAGCTGCATTGCGTCTCTCTATGTACGCGCAGCATGCATATTTAGAGCATCCACTGAGAACATGTCCAAGTGTTTCGGGCTCTTGCTTGCACGCTCGGCAGTTGGTATCGTGTACCGGTACATTCATTATGCGCTCGCGGTAAACTAAGGTGTCTATGACGCCGTCTTGACAGGCAAAAAGAAATCCCTCGGTCTCCGATCTCAATCCAGCAGACTTGAGAAACATGTTGGACAGACCCATTGAGAGCTCTTCTCTACGTATGGTGCCGTAGAACTTACCATGAAGGGGTTTGTCAGCATGTTCTCTTAGTAGGAGCGTATGTTCTGCTTCCTGTATACGACTTTTGACCACCAGAGGTGTTAGTGATGCTAGCCCATGTGTAGTGTCGCTGGAATTAAATGGGAGGTCCAGCTCCTCTGCGGCCCTATCTGCGGCATGGTATAAAAACACCGCAGAATTGGCGACTTCATGTTGATGTACGAGTCGCATAAGGGAATCCGTGCTTTTTAGAACTGAGCAGGCTGTAGCCAGAACCGTTCTTCGATGAAGACACTCTAAGCTTAGCAAGCCTCTATCCCCTTTATCGCGAGGGAGATACATCCGAGGTACGGAAGATCTAGGATGAAGACTTCGATTTATTGTCATCATCTTGCGTGTGCTTCGATCAAGTTGCTTCAACTCATCGCCGTTCCATTTTACTGCACCAAACGTGTAGAACAGTATAGGAACGGCCAGCATATTGGTCGCCTGGATCTTATTCTTTCCAGATAATTTGGAAGCCCACATTTTTCTGAGAATTTGGCGATACCTTTTTCCAAGGGCCGTTTTTAAGTTATGCGCATTTTGGGTTTCCGCTTGCGGTATTCCAAGACATGTATATGTTTCTCCAATACCAAGATGTTGAATGGTATTTCCGCCTATGAGTTGAACATCATAATCGTCACGGGATGATGTAGTTTCTAGTCTTCCTTGGTGTAGGTGGACGCAGGCACACTTGTCCGGTCCGAAGCTCATGCCAATCGCTTTAGAATACCTATTTACCGCATCTACAAGGATGTTAAGGTCCTTTTTTGAGGAAGCAAAGAGTGTAAGGTCGTCCATGTATAAAAGGTGGTTGACCTTATATTCTCTTCTGATCGGCGGGCCTCATAGGTATGCAGAGCTTTTGCCTCGGAGCACAATAGATAGAGGCAAGAGGGAGATGAAGAAAAGTATCGGACTTAGAGAGTCTCCTTGAAAGATCCCCCTCTTATATGTGACAAAGCTTGTAGTCACTTGTCTTTTGTCAGATGTTATGACAAATCTTGTCCTCCACAAGAGCATAAGCTCTTTTATGCATCTCACTACTTTTGGATGCACCTCCATGCACTCAAGGAGCTTAATAAGTAGCTCATGGTTCGTGTTATCGAATGCCTTACGGTAATCAATCCAAGCCATGGACAGATTGCGTCGATACCTAATCGAGTCCTGAGTAATACACCTGTCTATTAACAGGTTCTCCCTGCAACCTGCCAGCCCTCTCTTGCATCCACGTTGTTCGACTATTACACTCCATACAAGCTATGGGCCTGTAGTTCTTTGGACTTGACAAATCTCCGGTCTTAGGGATCAATACCTTGCGTCCTTCCACTAGCCACTGCGGGACGGGTTGTTCTCCGTTTAAGAAAGTAGTAAATATACGAGCTAGATGTTGGTGCGTAGAAGTAAACTTCTTCCACCAAAAGTTGTTGATTTTATCTGGCCCTGGCGCTGAAAAGTTCTTAGTTCTAGCGATAACTTTCTTCACTTCTTCAGCAGTAATTAGCGGACACTCTTCCTCTGGAGCTTGTAACCTTTGTCTTTGGCAAAAGTTACGAAAGAGTGATATATCAGAAGCGTCTTCATTTAGTTGATAAGTATCTCCATATACTTGCTCCCAGAAGACTTGAATCTCTTCTCGAATAGGCGGATTTTTAACTACACATGACGCTTTATTGAACAGACGGGAAGGATTAGTAGAAAAGGTGGAATTTTCCTGAATCCACTTGACTCGCCGTTCAAGGCGCTGTTTCGCTGTTGAAAGACATCTTATTTTTTGCGTCCAGTGCTGCTTGATGGTCGACAGTTTACACTTGTTCAGCTTGTGATTTGCTTTCCTCAAGTTTCGAGCAATTGCCCTAACTTTTGGAGTGAACTTTTTATTTGATGTTATGTAGCTAATCACACACTGAACATTTGAAGCATGTCGTCTCGCCGTTTCAATTTTAAACTGGAGCTGTGCAATACGCTCGCGTGTCTCACTCAGACATACCGAAGTATCGTTACTTCTATCGTGGCCAAACAGGGAAACCGCCTTCTCGTAAACTGCACAGTTCAGGTTCCAGAGATTAACATCTTCAGGGAGCAAATCGCGGAGAGCAGTATTAGCTTCAGCTAATTTGTCCATCCTGAGGAAGACTTTTTGGTGGATAGATCTCCTACTTCTCATGTTGGCATTATCGACTATCTGTAAAGGTGGTCTTGCTGGAACGGGTGGAATATTCGCAGGAGGATGTTGCTCCTCTTCCTGTTGATAAAGAGCTTCATATCCGTTTTTTCGCAAGAAGGATACCCGATCTCTCGAATACTGAGGCGTTTTATGAGCATATTCCGGGTGCATATTGCCCCAACGGTCATGTAACCTCTTCATGAATCCTCTCCGCGCCGGTGAGCTTCTTTGCCAACAGGTAAGAAGGTCCCTTCTGAGTTGGTCCGACCATTTAAATCGATGTTCTCGCGTTTGTCCAGGGTCGTTGCCTGGTCGTCGCCTCGGTTCGTTCCTATTGCCACTCCCAACTGAACCATGGCCTCCATCTGAGAGAGGCCTATCGTGGGTGGCACTGCGCGATACTTGTGTCGTAACCGCATAATTTGTTGCATTGGGGAGTTAGCCCAAAGCAACGCGTTCATTTCCTACAGGTTCATTTCCTGCGGCTGCTACTCCGTCCGCTTTCTTAATATCCGCACGGTACGCAAATTCCGGTAAAACGCTATCTTTAGTTGGAGGAGGGGGTAAATATCCCTTTTGCATAGCAGTAGCTGCTTCGTATCGTTCGCCTGCGTCCTCCAACTCTTCGAAAGTCAACTTTAGGCAAGGCATCCAGATACTTTGGATGTAAATTGTTGAAGGCAAGTTGTAACTGCTCTAACTCTGATATCGGAGGATCATAATGCTGGAAGATTAGGCGAATATTTAGCAAGTAGTCTGCTATAGGTTCATCTGGACCTTGAGTCCTTCTACGCCCCTCATCCCTAACTCGCGTTTGAAAGTTCAATCCTCCGTACCTACGCCTAAAAGCAATGGTAAATTTCTCTCATATTTCCCATTTTCTGCTGTTAAACCGGCACCAATGTTGAGCGGAGTCCTTCAACAGAAAAGGAAGTGCTCTAAAGCGATCTGCATCAGTCAAAGAACTGCCTCTACTACACTCCTCAACCTGGGTTAGAAACTGTTCTGCGCTACCATCGCGTTTCCCGTCATAATTGAGGTTCCATTTCCTTACTACAGCATGGATATCGTCCCTACTCCGGAAACGCGAAGATGTTGGTAAATCAGAAGAAGGTAAATTGCTTACAGGACTAGGAGAAGACATTTGTAGTCTGGGTCTATTGTCTAAATGACCATTAGGAATATGATCAGTGCAGAAAGGATCGCTAGTGGGTACGAACAAATCTAAAAACGGATTAGTACTGCTAAAATGATTTGAATTCTGCAAGGTAGCAGTAACATAACTAGCCTCCGATTGCCTATCCTCGTCCTGAAAAGTCTGATTGCGCTGCTCCGAAATATGTGGAAAATTCAAAGGGTGTGTATTAGTGCTAACGGCACTAGTCTGACCATAATCGTTAGAAAAAAGAGTCATCCTAAGCGTTGTGGATTGAACCACGTCCTGAAAGGACGCAGGAATCATTGTGGAACGACTAGCGGGAGTATACAGTGGCGCAGTTTGTTCATAAGGAGCAAACGTCACTATACTGGCTATTGTTCTCGCGAAAGTAACGCTCCTAATGCTTGTAACCGGTGTGAACAAGGATTCCGTATCTATGTTGGCACTGCGAGTAGTGGGAAAAATTGATGACTGAACACGCGATGTCACGATAGGGTTGCTGGTGGAACCTAACCAAACGCCGTCTCATCGCCATATCATCCCCTTCGGAAGAGAGATCGAAATAATGGACTATCTCTTGGAGCTCGTTGACTGTTGAAGAACTCGCCGAGTTAATTATAGAGTCAGTGGTTTCGGCCCACAACTAAATAAATAAATAAATTCTTTAAATCCGTTAAATATTCGAAACTAATATAAAATAGGAAAAACGAATGCGTTCTTCACAATGTTGAAAATATAAAAAAATAAACATTGTAACGACTTGATAAAGATCATTCCCCAACAAGCATAATCATAATGTTTTGTTTAAATAAATACATCACAAAAGCATCGTGAGATAACTGATAAATCAGCCAAATGGATCATATCAAACACAATCAAGCAGGTAATCAATATCGAACACACAGCAATACGTTTCTAGGGTACATGGTAAAATTCACAAAGTGTAATGGCAGGTTAATGAGATTCAAGAAAGATGTATAAATCAGACCTATCTATAGGTATACCACAACATTTTCAATAAATAAATCACATAAATTCAATAAATGAATCGAATAAATATTTCACATAATGTAAATCAGGTAAACAATTCACTCAAATAACATCAGGTAACAAATCTCAAGTAAAATCCCGATAAATTAATTGAAATGATCCATAACATAAAAGATCAAATATCAGTTAGCCTATGAACTGTCATGGATGGGTTGCTTTGGTTCGAGCCCCTGTTGCTCCGAAAACATTTCACTTTCCGCTATTTTTTTTTTAAGAAGTAAATAAATAAATTTGAAAGATTCAATAAAATTGTACAATCCCTAATTTAAACGTTTCAGCCCCACGTTGGGCGCCAAAAATTTATAACGCCAATCCCAGCTTTGAGGGATACAAATGAGGAATGACGTCATAAAATCCTGGACTTACCATTTCGTGTGTTGAGCGCCAGACACCCCTTCCGGGTGTCGTCCGACAGGAACAAAATAAAGTTCTTAAGAATGTTTAATTAGCCTAGAATAACTCGGAAAAGGAAAAGAAGAAAATAATTGTCCTGACTCAGGGTAGAGGGATTTCGTGAGGGACTAATTCGTGAGGATTAATTGGTAGTGAAACAAATCGAAATTAATAGTGAGTATGACAGCTGTTTGCCTGAAGGGCGGAGATTTATGATATCGTTATGTATTCCTCGAATAAGGTATACAACCCGCCATTTTACGGTCAACAGACGCTGACCTTGAGAAAAGAGACAACACGGAAAAAAGCTTAACTTAAAATAACACTACAAGAATCAACATTTCGCGAAAATTATGCTTACAACTAAGAAAATAAAGAAAAGCACTGTACAACGTATAACGACTCACTCAAAATTCGTACATCGTAAATGACGACACTTTATCCCGAAAACTGGATAAACCGAAACATCTCAAAACTAAAACAAAATCCGAATCAGACTCAGAATAACAAAAAAAAAAACTAGAGGGACAGTCTGACGCCTACCTTGCTTCCTTCAGAGAGAAACTCGAGGTCCTTTATCCAAAAAGTAAGGTACTTTGGTAACATCCAATGGCTTCTTTGTCCAAAACGTAAACGGTACGGCAACAGCTGTGTTCTCCAGGAACGACCAACATGAACTGATTTCTTGGCGTCCTTTTGCCAGCTTCCCCCTCGTCCACCTCGCTTCCCGACCAGGTCCAGTAGGTGCTGCCCCCTTGTCGATCCATGCCCAGCTCTCACCGATAGAATAGATTTCTTCCTAAGCACCTTTGAAGATCATGCGTGAATCATTACCTCGTGTCTAGTGTGCCGGTAGTAACAAGGATGGCCGCCCGTATGTAATGACAGGTTGCGAGCCGGATGTGATTTCGACACTCTGCAGTTTGTAGTAAATAGTGATTCAGTCCCGGGTGACATGGATTAAATCTCGGGTTGACGTGCGTGGTGAAGTGGACTGCGTGTATGGTGTGGTGACAGTGCCCCGTTGTTAAATCAACCTGTGGGTGACGATTGCGAAAGGCCTCTTTCCTTCCCTTGTTGGTATTTTTGGCGACGAGAGGGAAACTCCAAAGTTTTCTTCTAATTGAGAGAGAGACTCTCCAGTCTCAAGGAAACAAAGGTAGGACGTCAAGTGCCCTAATAAATAAGTGAACTAGCCCTAACCTAAATTAAAGTGTACATTGTACATACGGGTAACGTCCCTTTTATACAAAAGAAAATAACTTATAGAAATTCTGTTAGTTCACACTCATCCACATACCACACTCTCAGACTCATTCCTTAAATAATTGAATTTGAGTTCGTGCTGGCTTCGGAATGTATCGCGATTATTTCTAAATAATTTATGTATAAAGTCAGGGGAGGATCCTCAACAGGTGGTAAGCCACCTCGTTACAACAATGAATCAGAAAAAATGTTTGGAATTCGCGCCAAGAAGTAAGCTTATAGGGGCTGGGGTACAGATGAAACTACAATTGTCAACGATGGGGGACG
>CAKNXH010058858.1:87069-142084 GCA_932178445.1 Andricus quercusramuli
CGGTAGATTTTCTCTGTTTTATTCCATAAAAGGTGAAAAAAGTACCCATTTTATGGGCCTAAATGAAAGCCAATACATGTTAGTTTTATTAGATGTTGTTTGAAAAAACGTCAAATGTTAATGTTTCCGGAAAATATCAATAAATTCGGAAATAACCAATCTTTTATTGTACTTGGGCTAATTTTGAAGATAATTTTCTGCAAGTATGTTAGAATACTGTTCTATTAATTGCTTTAATTCAGCTATGAAAACCTGACTTTATACCAATATTGATAAGTTCTTTAAATTAAGCTTAGGTTTTGATTGCATCAAAGGAAAAATTCTAGAAATATCTTATCAAGTCATTAAAATAATTAAGAAAATTATCTTTAAAACTAGTGCAAAGAGATTAAAAAATATTAATTGCTTTTTGATTTATTAACATTTTTCGGAAACATTAAAATTTGTAATTTTTTTAACAACTTCTAATCAAATTAATATATCGCTTTCAATTTATGAACATTAGGCGTACATATAATTTTATCAGGTTTCGTGTAGTAATTGGAAGTAAATTTAGAGTTGCATATTTTTACAACTAGAGTGCTTTTATAAAGTACTGAAAAAGATAAGTCTAGAAACTTTTGCACAGTAGTGTATTACATTCTCTTATAAACTATGCAATGTAGGTATATTCTATTTCTGTAAAATTAAAATCTATCACTTGTATCCAGAAAAAAATAATTTGCCACGATTTTAAGAAAAATATAATTCTTAAAAAAATAATAATTGTTTGAATAATTGAAAATTATTTACAAAATATTTGGAAACTCGTCCCTTAACAATTAAAAATAATACTTGTTACAAAAATCCAAAGAATACAGTTTTTAGTACGAATTTAATAGAAAACTGCTATTTTGCAGTTTTTGGGTCACTTTCCAAACACAATAACAATGGCTTGCAAGGAGGGTGGGAAGTCAAAATTAAAAGTTACTGGGTGGAAATTATTCTTTGAACATGCGTTAAGAGGTTTTAATACTTTAATTCAAAATTCAGGGATTGTGTAAGCTTGTGAATTAGAGGATTACTTTTTTTCCTTTTTTGAGTCAAGAAAACCAGAACAGAGCCTTCTTATACTTTTTTAAATTTCAACTTCGTATTTAATATTTCTTATCTAATTATCTAATATCTATGGCAATCGAAAGATTAAGGCATGGAGAATAGACATAAGGAGACCAAATTAATGTATCCGAAAATAAGCACATTTTTATTGTATGAAAATAGTTAGAATACTTCCCGAGTCTGCAGCATGGCGCTAGTTTGCCACGCCTATTAAAATAACAGCCGCCTGTGTTGGCATTTTACATTCTTTACCGTTGTGATATATGCCCAAGTGCGAATTGCCGGAACTGAAAACACGGCCCAGGCTTGGTCCAATTTCGGCAGCCAAAGATCGGCTTATGTTATTGGGCCAATATCGGCATTTTAATCGGCCCAATGTTGTGCCCGTACTGGTTGCCTATATTGGCTATTCAAATTTGTCGATCTACCGCCGATGCTTGGCCCAGTGATGGCACATTACTGGACCAGGTGTTACTTTTATCACGGCAAAGCATGTTTTATCAGGATAAGCCAGAGATCGGCCCAGACGCGGCGCATTACTGTTCCAAACTTCGTCTTTACTCTAGCAAAACATGTTTTAATAGGAAAGGCCGGAGTCTGGCCCAGCAAAGGCGCATCACTGCGCCCAGTGTGACTTACTACGGCAAACCATGTTTGAAGAGGAAAAGCCAGAGTTCGGCCCAGACTCGGCGCACTGCTGTTCCCAACTTCGTCTTTACTTTGGCTAAACATGTTTCAATAGGAAAAGGCAAGGTCTGGCCCTGCAAAGGCCGGAAAGAGGTGCCAAGTATAGGCCAAAGCATTTATTCAGATTTATGTGTTTTCTAATGTCTAAGAACTATAAATACAACTGTCTCGAATGCAACTTTTTTCCTGATTTTTTTTAAGAAAAAAATTCCAAGTTCCATCTTTATGTAAAATTGTAAATGTTCAGAAAAAATTAAATTTTATGTCAATCTTAAACGTTGTAAAATGGTCTAAAACACCTAAAAACCAAAACTTACACGGAAGTTTAAAAAAATTTGTTATTGAAAAATTGTCAAAGTTCACAATGAAATTTCTAAGTTCCGTCATTACAAATTTTCAATGTTCATAAAAAATGACATTTCCTTTCATTGTAGAAAGTTGTAAAGTAGTCTAAAACGTCAAAAAACGAAATATTAGACGAAGAAAAATTGTAATCGATATAAGTTATTTATTTAAAAATTATTTTATTGATATTCCTGTTAACAGTTCGTATATTTTACATCTATACATAACGTCGTATAATAATAAATATTTAATTAGAAAAAGGGAGTTTAAAATTTGCTGTTTCAACTGTTTTGAGCTGTAGCTTATGAGGATGGCTTTTTCATCAAGTTTCAACTCAGAAGTTTAGCGCAATGGTTAAGACTCCCGACTGCTAGGCGATAGATTTAGGTATAGATGTAGGTTCGATACCCCGTAGCGTTCGAAATTTTATTTATAATATAATATTTAAATATTTAATATGTAATATGTATTTACTCTACACCAGGACCCATTAATATTCAAAGTCAAATTACTCGCAATAAATTATTATTTATTTTCTAAATACCTTTTTTGTCATATCGTTAGCTTATAGCAGTAGTGAGTGCTAATGTTAAACAAAATATTTGAATGAAATTTCAGTTTTTGAAATTATAATAAATATTCGGACGTTATGCAGTCGTATATAGATGCAGCCTAAAACAATTCAATGATTTTGTATTATTTTTTTAATTAACGCCGGTAATGGCGGCCAGAGTCTGGGCCAGAATTGGCCGCCAAGTGCATACCGTAGTTACACATCCAGCTATGGCCCAATACAGGCAGCCGAATTTCGGCAACATTTTTGCCAATACTGGGCCAATGTTGGGCCGTATTGGAATTCGCACTTGGGTGAATGTGATTTACATAGATGGATAAGGTGTTATTTACTTAAAAGCAGATATATATATATATATAATTATAATAATTTTATTTATGGCAAAATAAATGTGATTGAAAGGGGGGTAATTGAAGTGATCCTGCAACGGACGAGGTAGATACTTTAGAATTTATTGCACAAACGAAACGCAGTAAACGAATCAACAGGAAGTATATAACTTACCAGTTTTAAATCTTTTAAGCTTACACATCACAGAACTGATATCAAATCTTCACTTGAATTTAACAATTTTACATGGCTCAACAAATTGTTCAAACGATTTAGGAATTTTGTATTTTTGTTTGAGTCTTGAGGTTATATTTACACGGACTATTGACGGCGGCCATCGATACATGTGCCACGCTAGCGCCGTGATCGAGAAGATCTAGCATTTCGATGCGTTATGTACATAGAACAGAAAAATGCTCGATCTTGGTGAAGTCAATGTACAGGACTTTGGTTTCCTTATGTCTATTCTCCACGGATTGAGGAATGCACATCGAAAAATTGTGTTTTTGACAGATTGTCTTTTTATCGTCATTTTTTCCCCAAGTTTAATTTTATATATAAAAATACATACAGAAATTAAAGTTGGATAAATTTTCAGTCTAGAAAATATAAGTTTCAAAGTTTGAGGAGTTATCATTTATAAGAAAGAGGATAATAAAATTAGAGAGTGACTATAGTCACCCTCAAATATATACGAGGAAATATATTGCCTCGACAATAGGTTCCTTTGCCCTGAATATTTCATTTTCTTGAATTTACGAATACTTAGTTTCTATAAATTGAGAAATCATTAGTGTCAAACTTCAGACAATCGCGATAAATAAGTTTTCGAAGCTATCTTAGTAGTGTAAAAATTCAGATTGCTCACACAAAGAAACAGTTTTGATAAAACATCAATTTCGCACATTTTCATAGTGCCGATCTTATTTTATACGTCACTATCATGTGTTTTCTTCTCATTTGTAATGGCTTTTTGGCCATGAAACAAATTATTTCTAAATAAAAATAATAACTGAAATCGGCCTTCATAATTCAAACAAAAAATTCTGAAAGACAGTCATATTTATTTTCCGTGAAACGTTTACATTACAACCCAAGAACCTACAGTGTAAAAAATGTATGTTGTACTTCATATCAAATCTATCGAAAATTTATTTCCGAAACCTAAGCTAACGTTCCAATACATGATATTGTAGTTTTAAAATTCTGCTATTGTAATATTACTAGTCATATATTATAATATTGTCATACATGCAATGTAATTTTGCGAAAGAAAATTTGTAACAAAAATCGAAATTCGCAGACACGAAGAATCGAACCCTAACCACCAAGCTCTAAGTTGAGTACGTAACGCACTAGTAACTAACACACATGTAACTTTCTGTTCGATAACTTATTCTTTATTTTGGTATCACTTGAATACTTCAATTCAAATATCAATCTTAAAATAATGCGAGCCATAGCTTGTTCCTTATTTGCATGATGAACAAATTTTGTTGATCTATGCGAGGATGGAAACTAATATATAACGTTTCTTACATGCAAGGGGAAATGGAATTCAGTACAAAGTACCAAATAATACAATAGACAATTGAAGAGTAGCATGCCATAAGGGCCTGACCAACACATTTTTAAAAATGAGAATATTTGCTCAAACACTCAAAAAATTCTAATACACATCCTGCCGGAAGATTTTTTTTATAATCTTTTTTTTTTGTAAGTTTTTCACGAAAAACCAAATGGGAATTTGCACTCAGACCCCTGTACGCATGCGCAGTCGCATCAAGCTGGACCGCTGATGAAGGCTGAACAATTTGGAGCGAAAAGTAAATTCTCACTTTTCGAGTGACAAAAAGTTCCCCCTCCATTTTCTCGAAACCTAATAATATTTCATAATGAAACTTTTTTGTTTCAATTCAGCGGAATTGGATTGAAACTTGGATTTTTTATCACTATCCAAAGTTGAGAAAACCTTCCCCATCGAGTGGAGAAAAGACATCCTCTTATGGCATGCTACCTTGAATTGTATCCATACTATCAACTGGTATGTCATCTCATCTTTCATTAGATAACACCCTCTGTGGATCGAGAGTTTCTTGATGTTACTTGCAGAAGAGATTTTAAATCGTCGAAAAACGATTGGATCGTGAATATAATAGCGCAGATCGGTTCAACTTCTGACCATTCCTGCCAACTTTTGTTACGTTTTCCAACAGAAATCAGCAGGAAAAGTCAGAAATCATGAGAAAATGTTCAGAAATCGTCAGAGCTTGGGTTCCAAGGATGATCCTTTCATTAGGGGTCCGAGAATAAAATGCCATAAAAACCTTATCCCTTTTATATTTCCCAAGTTATTTATATTATTTATATTTATACATTTCTGCATATTCTCTTTTCACTTATATTCAACTATCAATATTTATATACTAAATGACTCTAAAGGTGAATCTGAAAATGTTGTCCGTTTTGACGTATATTTTTCTCTTTACAAGGTACATTATATTAATCCTAATTTAAAATTTTTAGGTATCTGAAATCGTCGAAACCCGTATATTCTTATTTTTTAACATTCAAATCTGTATATGTAACTTTGAAGAAAATTAATTTTTAACTTCTAATCCTTCGGTTGGCCTACCTGCGATCGTAGCCGATGAGATACCTGATACACGCAGAAAAAAAGAACCCTATATTTCACTGAAAACCAAGTTTAGTCTACTGATCTTCCAAGTACGTATATGGACAACACGTCAGTTCAGTAAATTTTACAACTATAGGCAACTGAATATGACTATCATTGATGGTTACCAGTACCGATTCTCAAGTGCTGTTGACCTGTGGATCAGTAGATTTTACCGATCCAGCCGCTATTCTGCACTATTCCTCGATGCTGCAATTACGAATTATCATGTCACTGACGGATAATATAAACAGATCTGACTTACGTTGACGGTGCAGACTATAGTTTGGACGGCTCTACAAATTGTAAAAAAAATGGCTAAAAAATAATGAATAAATAAACAAACGGTTAATTCTCAGGTATATTTTCGGATATACTTATAATTAATCGGTATTTGTAAGTTACAACGCTTATAAGACAATTAAAATTTCGCACGCAACGGGGGGGATTTGAACGCATAAACATAAGCATGCTGCGATCTGTGAAATAATTCCGAAATGCATTTGTAACAAAGGCGGCGACCTCGGTAACGACTTTTGAATACGCGTTCATGCCATCGCGGCACACGACAAAAGTTCTTGCATTTACCTCATATATCCATACAAGTCAGCTGGAACAGTCGTGGAACGCAAAAACCTCTTCTTCCAATAAACTCTCAACTGTACGCAACCTGTGAATAAGACTTGCCATCCAAAATTGTGTTATTTATTAGATAGATAGATAAATTTTATTTTTCAGCCTGCTGGCCTTAAAAAATTGACTTGCTTACACTTCCATTTTTACAGAATTTTCTTAAAACTAACCCTGAAAGACTAACATCCATCCATTCCTTATCTCTAAGTCACACGCTTTTCTCGCCTTGCCTTCCTCGCTTCGCCTCACCTCGCACGCATGTCCCTACTTTTTCGCATTGCCTCGCTTGCCAACCTCTGTTTTTGCTCTAATACCTACTACTTATCTACTATTTGCAATATTTACATGTTACTTATTTCTACTTTCTCTCCTATTTACAATCTTTCCGTCTCCATTCCTCTTCCTCCTTCCTTCTCTTCATCTCCATCTTAGCCAACACTCCTTTCACCCATGCTACTGCCTTTTTCCCCCCTTTTCATGCAGCAATACCTCCATGCTTATCTCACTTCTTTCTACCTCCACGCACTCCTCCAACCAGTGCTCCACTCTTGCATCCCCCTTTTCACACAGTTCACACATCCTCTTCTCCCGTGAGAGCCAGAACCTATTGAAACCCTCCATGCACCCACACCTCATCCTCGCTATAAGCTCCTGACTTCCTTTCTCTCCTTTCTCACATAAATATTGCGCTCTTGTCCTTGGCATGATCCACACATAGTTCCCGTTAAACCTTGCCTCTCATATTCCCTCTTCCCCCTCTGTCTTCTCTCTCTCCATGCCATTTTGCTTAACCAAGTCATAAACCTTCCTTCCTTCCTCATGCATCGTTCTCACTTCACCCATCTGCAGTCCATTCATTCTAAAATACCTTTCCCTCTCAGCCTCCACCTTCCCACCCCCTCTCCTGTTCTTCTTCTCCCACCAACACTCCGGAACCAGCCTACTTCCCCCCTCTTCCAAAAATTTCTCCTCATATTTTACACGCCCTGCTCCCTGCTAGAATCCCTACACTTGTTCTCCCCGTCTTCCTCCTGACAATATACTTGGGTGTGTTCCTTGCCAACCCCAGGGTCCACTTTACATACCTCTCCTGCGTTCTATTTACCTCTTCACTTTCCCTCCACCCCCACACCTCCACTCCATACAATAGCACACTCATCACTAGCGAATCAAATAGCTTCATTCTCCGTCCAAAATTATCTGCGAATAGCTTCTTTCACAACCCCCACACCTGCCTCATCACCACATTTGCTCTCCTCACTCTCTCTTTCATGTGACCATCCACTCCCCCATTCCTCCGAAACACGAAGCCTAAGTACAAAAACTCTTTTACCTCCTGCACCTCCTTTCCCTTCCACTTCCACTCTCCTCCCTTATCCCTTCCCCCTCCTTTTCTGAACACCATAAGCTTGGACTTTTCCGCATTCAACTCTAACCCCTTCTTATCCAGGTATCTTCTCAACCTCTTCATCATCTCCTTTAAGGCCTCCTCGCTATTTGCCAGCAACACTATGTCATCTGCATATGCTAGTGACCAAATTCTAACCCCTCCTATCCTCACTCCTCCTACCACCCCAGCCTCCAGCTTACTTTCCATATCCGCAATTAAAATCGCAAACAGCATTGGGCTCAGAGGACACCCCTGCCTTAACCCCCTATCCATCCAGAATCCTTCCGAAAACCCCTCCCCTCCTCTTACCTTGTCTTTGGTCTCTTCATATATCTCCCCTACCCTCTCAATTAGGCCTTTTTCTACTCCCCTATCCCCCATCGCCTCCCACAACCTCCCCCTATCCACCGACGGAAACGCGCCTTTGAGATCCACAAAAAACGCGTACACTCTCTTCCCCTTCTTCGCCAATTCTCTATCCACCACGTGTTGCAGAATGTAGATATTGTCTAAAGTACTCCTACCCGCCCTAAATCCCGCCTGCGTCTCTGGCAATATTCCTGCCCCCTCGACATCCTTCCGCAGTCTCTCTGCCACCACCATCGCGTATACTTTATACCCCGTATTCATTAGCGTGATCCCTCTATAATTTTCCTGCCTATCTCTATCTCCTTTCTTATACAGTACCCTTCTCTCCACCCTCATGGGAATCCCTCGCCCCTCCATACTTTCTTCACTACCTCCTTCAGCCTCTCCCTAACCTCTTGTGTACTAAACAGCCATGCTTCGTTCTCCACCCCATCCAACCCTGCTGCTTTTGACCTTTTCAACTTCCTTATCTGCTTCTCTATCTCTTCGTCATTCAACTCCTCCATCTATGCCTCCTCCGTTCATCTACTTCCCCCGTCCGTCTTCCTTGAATCTAAGCCATGGAATGATTCTTTCAAAAATTCCCTCCATTCCTCACTTCCTACCTTCTCGCTGCCCCCCACCCTCCGCTTCCTAAACCTATTTATCATCTTCCAGACGTCCCCCTCTGTCTTACCATTTGCTAATTCCTCTTCCAGCTCTTTCTCCTTTTCCTGTTCTTTCTTCTTACACATCACCCTAAAGCCCTTCCTCATTTCTACGTACTCCTCCCTCCTCGCATTACCCTCTTTCCACTTCTTGTACTTCCTCTTCACCTTCCTTTTCATCTTTTTACATTCCCTTTCCCACCACGGTTCCACCATTCCTTTCTTATTCTTTCGAAATACCTTCTTTTGCACACACCCTTTCACCTTCTCTTTCAGATCCTCCCATATCTCTTCCACCGACTCCCCTCCAAAGCGTACCTTTCCTAGCTCCTCTTGATACTTCTCCACCGCCTCCCTCGTCCAGGTCACCCTCTCCCCTATCGAGACTTCTTCCCCGCCTTGTCTTCCGCCACCCTCACCTCTTATCCATAGACTCAATGGCTGATGGTCTGATTGCACCCTCCCCTCTACTGCGAATTTTTCGTCTCCTCCCATCCTTGCATATTCATAACCACATAATCTATCACTGATACCCCCACCTTACTCGCGTATGTGTATTCTACTTCTTCGTCCCCCGTTGCTATACCATTCGCCACCGCCCAGCCTCTATCCTCCATCCAGTCCCTTAGAATCTCCCCCTCCTTATTTATTATCATATCCTTCGATTTCCTTTCGAAGCTCTCCCCTTCCGTGTAAAGTCCCTCTTGGCTCCCCATCCTCGCAGTAAAATCCCCACCCACTATCAGCATACTCTCCTCTCTTTCGCCCAGCAGGCCTTCCACCCTTTCTTTAAATCTTTCCATCCCCTCCTTATTGTACACTGTAACAAACTACAGGTTATGCCTCCTATTTTTATTTTCTTCATTTGCACTCCCTCCCCCTCTTCCTCTCCATGGACTTTTTCCTCTAATCCATCTCTAACCCCGGTTATAATTCCCCCACTGGCCCTTCCTTTCTTCTTCACTGTGACCGCCTCCTGAAGTCTCCACCTATACCCCCTTGGTAGCTTTGGCTCTATCCTATCCCATTCCTTTCTTTCTACCCATGTCTCTACCAGACCCACAACGTCGAATTCCTGGATATAACGCCAGAACTCCTCGTCCTTCTTCTTTACCCCTGCTACATTCCAATACAGCACCTTCACTACTCCTCTACCCTGCCTTACACCCACCTCCCTACTGCCTACGAAACAAATTCCCATGCACTTCCTTCAACACATCTTTCTCCTCATCCCACACCCACATTTTCTCGTCTATTTTTATTTTCCGATATCCAACCTTCGATGATATCCCTTCACTCTTCTCCCTTCTAGACCTGTCGTTCAGCATTCTCTGTACATCCCTTTCCTTTGCCGTTAAATCGTGATCGATGAAAACTGCCTTATCCTTTATCCTATTTTTATTCCGCATTACCCCCAACTTTTCTTCCCAGCTCTCCATCTCCACAACCGCCACTTCCTTGTCTTTTCTCCCCTCCAACTAAACTTTCCCTACCCTGCCTTTAACCCACCTTATGCTCTGTAGCAGCGCTTCCACACCCTCTCTCTCTTCCCCGCTCTTTAGCTTCAACCCTTTTACCATTCCTCCTGTCTGCCTTCCCTTTTCTCTCCATTCTCAGCTCCATTGCCCTTAACCTTTCCCTATCTGCCCTCTCTTCATTCTCACTCCTACGCTCTCCCACTTTCTGTTCTATCATATTTTCGACCCTCTCCCAAATACCTTTAATCTCGCTTCCCCCACCTCCGCCTCCTACTTCCATTCGCGTCCTGCCCTCCATCTTCTCAAGCCTTTTTTCCGTCCTTTCCTTCCACACCCTATTTTCCTCTTCCATCTGCTTCATTTTAGCATCTTTTTCTTTCCTCTCCCTCACTAACCCCTCTACTCGCTCCCTCATCTCTTTCATCTCCTTTTCCCATTTCTCATCTCTTATTCTTAATTCCTCCCTTAACCCCCTGATCTCGCCTATCAGCATACCGAGCGCCTCCTCCCCCCAATACCTTTCATCTCGGCGGGGGGGGGGGGTCCTACTAGTTCTCCCGCTTTTTCTTAACGGGCTCTCTACCACGCTTTTGTCCGGGCTCTCTTGGCTGTCTCTTTTCCTCTTCAAGAGATCCTCCCCGTCACTTGTGCTCGAAGTTCTCTCCCCCACCTTCTCTCTTCCTTCGTTCTCACCGTCCCGCTCTCTCCCTCTCCCTGACGCGCCACTAGACACCGAGCCACGGGCTGTTGGCCGTCGTGGCACTTGGAAAATTTCCTCCCCGTCAACTTCACTACCCACCTCCCGCTCTGCCGCCGGTAACTGGGACCACTCCATGCAGTATCCTTCTCAACCGCCAGAAGTCTCTGCAGAATGCTGTCTCTATTGCCGCCAAATTCTCCCTATATTTTTCTTTTTTTCAATTCCTCACAGCCCTTGCAGACACCCCTTTCTCTCACTTAACACCCCCACAAATTTTCGAGCACCACACTTGACCCTCGAAGGCCCAATACTCCTGACCACAAATTCCCCCGATTCCTTGCTCACCTAACCTCACTTTCCCAATTTACTTAAATCCCACCTCACCCCTACGCTCAAGATTACTTTTTCTCTCCCCAATTCACCCCACACAACCCTACTCACCTCCTCGGCTTCCACCCTCACACTCCACTCACACCTACCACACAAATTCCGTAAATCCACTCACCACTTGACACTAACGACGTTCTCACTTCCGCCACTAACATGCAAGTCCGTGTTATTTATTATAAAACCCCTTCGTTGCTGAGTGAGAATATGGAGTAATGTGACGACTGTCACAGAAATGTCAAAAATAAATGTTTTGTAGGTGATGCAATCCATCCATTGCCGATGGCGTAATGAATTCATCCGGTGGTCCGCGCGGATAGGTTGCGTTATTACGACTTTGAGGGCGTGTTTCATACCATGAAATAGAGGTTCATTTTACTAAAGGATTGCCGTTAAATTCAGTCTTATTTCACAGTTTTTACTGTTACGGTTATAAGAAACACTCTACATTTCTTGATTAGTAAATATTAGATTTCTTTTTCTGCGTGTAGGATGTGAATTAACATATCTTCAGAAATAGTCACACTCGTCAGGAATTGTCAATATGTTCATAAATCGTCAGAACTTCTGAACATTTGTGACGATTCCTGAATTTTTTTAGTAGGGAAATCAAGGAAGAATAGATGAACGGGGCTTCAGATGTACCTCAAGCCTTCCCTGGACCAGGGAGCAGCCCTGCAACTTTGATGAAGTAGGGATCGGACACCTTGCTGCCACATCGACTCTGATATACTCATGAGATATCTGGCCAAGATTTAGTGCATCCTTCTGCAATTCTCTAAAGAAAAATGTGCAACAAGAATCTCTTACAATCGATCGAAATGTTTCTCTTGGCCTTGAAATGAATACCGTGGTGGAAAAACAAGACGAGCCACGCGATAGGCTCTACATCGCGATACGGCTGTGCTGCATCCTCATGTATGCACGGTTCCCTCTTGAGAATTTGGAGCAGAATTAATAACCTGCACCTGGAAAACGTTTCCTAAAACTTATTTTTAAAAGAAGAAACGAGGTGCAGACAAGAGGGTACGGTTATAAAGGTTGGCGAAGTAAATGAATATGTCAAGCATGCTCGCACTTTTATTTTAACTTCATTAAAATATGAATATTTCGAACATTCTAGAATAATAATAATTTATTAGGAGAAGATATTGTTTTTGTTTAGAAATAAATAGTCATAGCGCAACCATGCAAGGGGTTCCAAAATCGTGCACAAAGAAATATTTGTAACTTTTTCCCTAGTTCTCTTGGCCACTCTATCATAATCGCATTTTCTCATACACTGCTATAAAAGAATCGGAAACTCAGTGATTTTTAATATACATACTGTAAGTTTTAAAACTATTTGACTTCAATTTTCATGTTGATGTGCATGAATTTCTGTAGTTGTATTGTGAGCGTATTCAAAACAATTACACAATTTAATGGATATGTTTGTGAAGATCAGTCTCAGATATGTCAAACGTGGCACTTTTAGGCAATAGTATATCTTCATTTTCCACAGAGAAGTACTATAACAGTTTGAGTAGAATTTAGAAATTGTGAAACATTCCATGTATCATAGTCGAAGTCGTGTTTTAATATTTTGTAACATGGCATTCGCTTTCTTATAATGAATATTTTTCAAGTTTATAATGATGGTTTGAGGATCACGTTGACCGCGCTTCGTGCATTCAAAATCCTAGGAATCTTCTGCGGAGAGTCGGGACACGTGAACCCCCACCATTCGACTAGGGACAACCGGAATACGAAAGTCGTCACAAAATTTCAACATATGCTTGACAACACATGCGCGCAGTGAAAGTTGTGAAAACAACCTAACTTCAATTTATAGGTCCGGCATTGCGATTGGCTGCTATTTGAAACTCGCGCGCTAAAAAGGATTTCCGTTTTCCGGTTGGTCCTAACGAATCAGAAACTATGCCCACGTATCTCAACTTTCCCTAGAGGATCTCTAAAAATCCAACGTTGACGAATTTTTCCACATCAAATATTATCAAACACATCAGAAAAAGTTGCTTCTGCTGGGTTATTCTCCACGTCTTTTTATTAAAATATCTTCCTTGATTGTGCGGATAGCTCAATGTTAAAACTTAGCAATTTTAAAAGCACGTTGCAGTCCATAAGTAGTTTAATTTCACAGGCATGCAAAAAAAAGTGTAATGTGTAGTGAACTGAACCACCATACATGTACACTCGAATCTCGCTATAACGAGGAGCTTGAGAATCAAAAATCGCGCTATAACGACCGGGAGAGAGGTCCTCACCATGGGGATGTTCAATATGGGTGTGTGGTGCATCTGTGTATCATCTTATGAGCAGAACGATGCGCAAGTATAAACTATTTGAAAGCTTGTAAATAATGAATTCCGTGATTTTCTTTAGTATGTATATTATGTAATTATCATTTTAAGTGCATTCTTAATTGTTATTTGAAGTGAAAACGAATTCATAGATGAGATCATTGATGAAGTAAATATACACTGTTGCAAGTAAAGTGCCTGACAAAATAAATATTCATCCAAATTAAGGTTATAAAGAATTGCTTTCATCCTGTAGTACGTTTATAAATGATAAGGTACGGAGAAACTGCATAGACAAAATTTCGAAACTTTGATATGTTACTAAAATTATTATTAGGCTTGAATTTAATTTGAAGTATGGATGTTCTTTTACAATATTTTTAATATTTGTAACCCTTAATTGAGAAACTTTATATTTTTACCTATAATTTCAAAACTTGCCATGAGAGCCCTTATGAAAAAAAGACCAACTTAAGATCACAGTATAGGCAGGTATATTCTTGTCCCGGCTGTTTGAATCTTTAATATCCCATCATTATTAGGCTCATCACAAGTCAGTAGTCAGGACCATAACTATAATAACAGAAAGAGATGGCGAGATGGAGGGAGGGACAGAGTTCCATAAATATAACGGCAACTAGTTGAAGCCTCTAGATCGCATAAATAATAATAAATCACCCCAGGTTCTTTAGGACTTTTAGGTATAGCTAATCTGTTGATACAGACAGCTATCCTTATTTAAGAGAGAGAGAGAGAGAGAGTGGTGTCTATTTCAATGTCCTAAAATTTAAGCAGGTGTAGGCTGAAAGGTAAAAGACCAGAAAAAGACCAAACGTGGTTTGAAACTGATCTTAATGTGATCTTAAGTTGGTCTTTCTTTTCACGAGGGAGATTCCGATTACTGATTTAAATTTGCGCACCTTTCTGGCAAAATAGTGGGGATGAGGAGGGAGACATTCTGCTCGTTGTGGCGCGAGACCGTGCGCTCTTTGTAGCAAGCGGTCGTTATATCGAAGGTCGTTATATCGAAGGTAGTTATAGGGAGATACGAGTGTATATTTTTGTGCTCGGTGAATCCGATTGTGGGGTCCACTTGACCCCATCAGGTTTCAGTTCGTCTCTAACCTCAAAAAACAGCTGAAAATCGATTTGGTGAATGAAACCTTCAGGAAAAATGTATGCTTATATATTTGGGGTCGCTAAATCCGAATCTGGTGTCCAATTATCCTCACCAGATCACTGTTCGTTCCAAACCTAAAAAAGTATCTTATAAACACTAAACCAACCTATTTTGGTGTTGTAGTTCAAGCCGTGGTCACAAAACCCATTGGAAAAAGGTGCGCTCTTATTTTTGAGGTCGCTGGTTCTGAATCAAGTGTTTGTTGCAATCCATCAGGTAACCGTTCGTCCTAACCTCAAAAAGTATCTTAGAAACACTGATGTGATCTATTTTGGCGCTGTAACTTGAGACGCGGTGACTAAAATCTTCTGAAAAAAGGATGGTGTTGAGTTCATACGGTCGCTTGAATCGACACTCGAAATATCTTCTTTACCTCACTTTTCACCTCCTACTCCTATAGCTCCTGTCATTTCTTTTTCAACAAATGTCATATGAACCCTGGCGGACCGAACGAACGGAACGGATACGCTACTGAATGACGATGCGTTTGAAGTCGCCTTCAGCCCACGTTATCGATAAGTATTATATTTTTTGAAGTTTTTAATGTTGTAAGAAAAACTATTGCGATTACTCCGTGACCCTTTAACGCAAAATTTCACGTAGAATCCGAATTTCAACAAGTGAAATGTTTATCTTCGTTTTTAATGAGTTTTTCTTGCATGATACGGAGAGGATACGATGTGCCTACTACAAGGATACGCTGTAGCGTATCCGTTCCGTTCGCTCGGTCCGCCAGGGAATAAAGAAAAATATGAAGATGTTCGTGTTGATTATGGTTTAATTTGGCTAGGGTCACTCCTCGTAGTGTATCCGACGAGTTGACATTGTCCTTGTCAGAGCCTGAGGAAGTATGAGGGTGATCAACCTCAGAACGGCAGACTCACCTGCGATCAATACAGGATGCCTCATGCATGGAGTTCTTCTTTACAACAGTCAAGAAATGTACGGATCTTCTGAAAAATCAAAGTTTCTTGACTCGAACTAATGTTCGAAGTTTTTTCTAAACATTCTTGCGATAAGAACCCTGATATATTCTACTATATTTGTAACAAGTACCAGGTTCCGAGCGATCGTTAATGCATTTCTGAAAATGTTCGTAAAATTTATAAAGAATGATTTACACGGGAAAAAGTGGATCGTTAGAAGAACTCCCTAAACCAGTATTTCTAACTACTTTAAATTGAAACGCAGCTCTCCGTCAGTGAATTTGGTCAAAATTACTATTTTGTGTTGAGGTAAGTTAATCTGACTTTTTAAAAGAGCAGGATGAACAATTTCAAATAGTAGGATGCACTACACCACTTGGTAACCGTCCACACTTAGCAAGAAGAAGAGTTACTATTTCGTGTAGTAAGCGTTCCTGCTGTGAAAAGTTACTCTGCCGATTTCGCATTGTAACGCATATATATGCACTGCACGCATTCTATACACGATTTTTTGGAAAAGTAATATTGTTTGCAAAAATAAAGTGTTTTGCAAAAATACAAATTTTTCTCATGAGATATGAAGATGCTGAATTAGAATAAGAACTGCTTAATGCAATAAACATTATTCGGTTCCGACAAATTAATATTAAAGGTCGCGATATTAGAGTAGTATCATATATTTTATTGTTGTTAAAAATCTGAAAAAAATGAGAGATTATATTTTTTTTTCATTAAATCATAGTAATTTTTACAAATATCAATGTGAAAAGGTAAACAAAATTATTACTACGTTAAAATTGGAAATCAATTTGAACTGAAGTTTTATTACAAATTATTTTTTAATTATTGTGTCAAAAATGATACGTCGAAAATAATGCATTATTCTTCTGAAAAAAATTCTCCCAAAAAATATAATAAGTAGAAAATTCCATAGTAGAAATAATGTGAAAAAAGTATTCTTTTTTACATAATTCTTCAGAATATTTTTTAATTCTGAAAATTTGGTACAAAATAAAAAAAAACAGTATTGAAGTATAAATAGAGTTATTCACTATGCTTATGTATAATAATTATCTCAACCTATATTATGATAAAAGGGAAAACATGATAAAATAGTTTCCGACAATTTATTTCATTTTGTAAAATGTTAGTGGGCGGTCGGTCTTACAGATTGAAAAGTTAAAATATGTTGTTCAACTGATAAGCAAGTTATAAGTCGTCCTTCTTTTTTAATTTTAAACAGAGCTCCTGAAAAAATTTCTGGAGGGGGCCGACACGTTTCTAGTTATGCCACTGAACTTATTTACAATTTCAAATAGCAGGGCTAACGATCTGGCGAAGTGCTTATTGTACTGGGGAAAAGGAGATCGAACTCACTTGCAAAAGTCAAACTCACAATTCTTTGCTTACTATGAAAAATAGTTATTCATACAGTTTACATGTTCAACTGTACTATTTCAAATAGTTATTGAAGCTACTTGTTCTGGTAATCTTTCTTTTTACAATTTGAGATAGTAATGTTTAATGTAATTCAATGTAAAAAAGTAAAATCGGCAAATGCTCATGCACGAACCACATTCGAACCTTGGGGGCCACGAGCCCAATATATACATCTGATGCATATGTACTTAATATACATACACGTGAGATACACACGGGCGCACAGTCCACAAGGAACGAAGGTGAGTGTGAGACTTACCAAACGGCACCTACCTACTAAACCTTAACTCCTTTTCCCGCCAACCCATGCTCCCGGAATCCGCTCTCGCATCACTTCAGGAACATGGGGGTAAGGCCAGTAAGTCGTGCTTTGACTTCCATCTATTGCAGCCAGCTTGGCATTTCAACGTTTCTCACCCAACCAAGATGCACGCATCGTCTTCAGTGGTGTGGTGGTAACACAACCCGGGCTCGTCGGCCTTCGGCATCTTGGTTGGGCGTGATTCTTCAACTTGGTCGCCCTTGAAGTTTCCTCGATGAGGCTGCCGACAGCCTCCTTAATGGCAGCTGACAGTTTTTTTCTGCCACCTGCTGCTGGTCCTACTTCCACCGAGACCTCACCATTCCTTGTTTCCCTGACCCCCCTGATTGTAACGCCAAGGGCATCAGGGTTGGCCTTCTCCTTCAGGTTTCTAAGTACATGAGCGTAGCTCATACCCTCGGCCGGTTTGACAACAACCACCTCGGGTCGAGCTCGCGTCTGCGCCTTCTTCCCCTGCTTCCTGACATTTGCGTCAGGTCTGCTCTCTCCATCAGTCATCTTGGGAGTCGAGATCGCGACTGCCTCAGCTTCACGCATCCTAGGCTTCTTGGTTCTCCGTTTTGAACAGCTCGTCTCCAGGGGGCTCAAAGTAGACTCCTGACTTCGTTTAGCCTGACGGGAAGCGGGGCTCTTCATAGCTTCATCGATTTGTGTTGCACTCTGATTCGTGCCCTTCGCATTTTTGGCCTTCTCCTTACGGGTGATTGAGGTATACCAAACGGTTTTACCTACATTTACAATCAGATCTTTATACACATCTTCAGTCAGGAATGACTTTTTACTAAGTACGTCAGTCAGTCGTTCAGCTTCTTGTAGTCCTTGCTTGATTGGAATGTCCATGTTCCTCCTCTTGCTGCAAAAATCCTTCATCGTTTGGATGACGCCTTTTAGTTCCTTGAACTTATCATATACCTCGTTCAGTGTTTCTTTCAATATCTCAATTTTCTTTTTTGTCGTCGACACTTCCCTTACATCGAGTCCCTCCGTCTCCTCCGATGGACCACCCACTTCCTCACTCACATTTCTGTTAATAATTTGTTTTACTTGCTCCATATTGTTCCCACGAGTAGCTAGGGAAATAAAGGTCCACCCCCGCAGAGCCCCGCATGCGGGGGTAAGGTCTGTGTACTCTAGAAGGCGACCTGGTATCCTAGAGACACCGTTAGAGACACCACGTCCCTGTTGCCACGCAGTCTTCGGCACGGTTGACTAACGCCTTGACTTGGAGGTTTTTCCTTCGGGACCATCCCTGGACCCTTGCCTGCGATTGCTTATTGAGTACTGTAACCGTATTCAGCAGAAACCCTTGGTACAGGGCCACAACAGGAAGCGGTCGTGGTTTTTTCTCGGTGTGTCCTTCACCCAGTCTGTTTGGTCCGCGGGGCCTATTTTATTTCAGCCCTACCCTCTGTTTCTAGCGAGCATTCCCCTATCCGCCACCCAGAGACGCGCCACGTATGGTTTACAGACTCCCACTGTGGATGTAATTTGAAGTAGTAATATTTGAAGTAGTAATGTTTGAAAGTAATTCAGTATCAAAAACTATTTGAATTGTTTCTTGTAAAATGCGAACAGGTGAACGACAAGTTAACAATACATAAAAGTGAATCTAACTATCCACTTTTTTCCGTGTATTCTTGATGTTATGCATGAAAATGAGAAATGGGTTCCACACAAAAAATGTTTTATTTCCCATATAATGTTTAGTTGTTGAGATATCAGTTAAGATAGTAATAGTATATTATGCGCCGAGGATCATAATAAGGGTCTTTAAGCGACAAGCAGCAATGCTCGCAAGACGATCGAAGCCGAGGCGAGATAAGTCCTGCGAGCATTGTCGCTTGTCGCGTAAAGACCCGAATTGTGCTGATTGGCGCATATATTATTTTATGTGACAACGGTGCATTTATAAGTTTAGTTGCGACAGCTTACACTATCATAATGTTGTACATTACGATACAGCGGAGTGTAATGTCAAGAGTGATCTTCCGCTGTATCGTAATGTACAACATTACGATACTCTACGCTGTCGCATAAAAATGCGTTAATGCACCAGAGTCACATAAAAATATGAAATTCACGAAACTTACTTTGTGGGAAAACCCAATAACGGAAAATGATTGCTATTTCTGTACGAATAACTTGACAGAAGTTGCTGGGAAGGGTAAGCAGAGAATTTCTTATTTGTATTTGTACGTATACATGAAGAGTTCCTAGGGCAGATAGTCCTCAAAGGAACAAGTGGTAATATTTGATTTGATTTATTTTATACCATTAAGCCGTTTCCCTTTCGGCGAGCCTCTAGGGGTAGGCGTGACACTACCCGATTCGGGTAGTGTTTCTAGGTGGATAGTTTCTTGTAGTAAGTAACTACAAGTGTGCGCTCACCACACCCACGACCGCCAACAGCAACGCAGTAGTATTATTCTCGAACGGTCACCCATCCAAGTACTAACGGCGCCCAACACTGCTTAACTTCAGTGATCTAACGGGAACTGGTGTTTCCAGCGTGGTATGGCCGTTAAACCGTTAAACGTTATTAATAAGCGATAACCTAACAGTACAAGCAGCAATTAAAGGATTATATGATACAGTGGGCAATCAATTAGTCCTCTTATTTCTTTGAAGATAAACGTTAATGATCAAATCAAATGTCTATAATGAATTTCGTAGACATTGAATCCTTTAAATAATTCATTATAATCGCTACCACGCTCAGGATAAGTGCCATCTTTTCTAAAGGCTAAAAATTTGAAGAACCGCTTTTGTAGCTGCTGCAATGCATTCATTACATTTTGTTTGAATTGACACGAAATTCGAGACGCGTATTATTATTTTCATCGAACAAAAGAGTTATAGAGTACAATGAGCACCTCTTTATTTTTAAAGTCCTTGCATGATCTTAGAATAAACCCCAGCAAATTGAGTAGACTTGCTCAATCTCCACTCCATTCACTTGATATTTAAATAATATTGGGTCTTTCGATCTGTGAATAGTTATAACTTTGCATCTATCCACATTGATACGTAAATTCATTTCAGCACACTACTCGATAAACTCCAGAAGCTCCCCCTGTAGGAACAAGCAATTTCTACCCAGTAAAAAAAAATAATTGGGACGAATTGAGAAAAATTTGCCAGAAGCCCGCGTGAATCGTGCTTTGCGACAATCTCGAATTGGAGATGGTGGTGAATTCGTGTAAATTTGTGAAAAGCAATAAAGTCTTCAAATATCCTATTTGCCGAATTCAGCGAAAATTTTTTAGGTGATGTAATTCACTTAAATGCGTCAGCACGAATTATTTTATGTGTCCGCCAAATCATTTTAATTCGAGAAATTTTAGTCTAGCCCCAATTTGCCACAATTCGCCACCGCGAATATAGTTAAAGACTGGCCTATTCAATGAAATTCGTAAGCAAGAGCCAACGCGCTCGGCATAAAGGATCTGTTGTAAATAAATAACAATGAGTCTCGTAGCTCAGTGGTCGCCCTCTGGAATTTATACACTGGAGATTGCTGGTTCTAGTCTCAAGGCATGCAATTCTTATTATTTTTTTTCGAAATGACCTCGACCACAAATTAAGGTGGATTGACACGCATTCGAATCTCTCTGGCCCAATTCGTTTCAACGAATCAGAAAGCAGGATTCGGGTGAATTTGAACATATTAATTCACCGAAATCCTCGCGAGTTAGTTTTTTTACTGGGTAATGCTCTTTACTTTGTAGAGCACTTTTGTATCATCAGCATATAACAACTTTTTTGCCCGTGTAGCCCTGACACCGTTAAATAACGCTGTGAATAACGTGGGTTCCAAATTCGAGCACTGAGGTACGTCCGATAATGGTATAAATGGGTCAGAGCTACCACCTGCATATTGTACAAAATTTGGCCTACTAGCAAGAAAGTTTTCTAGAAGGGTTACCAGATTACCAGGGATGTCAAACTTCTAGAGCTCTTCAATTACTTTTGTATGGTTTAGTTTGTCGAAGCACTTCATAATATCCGGACATAATATCACGACTGTCAGATTCGTAATAGTTGATCTACCTGTTATGAATCCGTGTCGTGATTCAATAACATATGGTAAAATAGACGAAGAGATTTCATTAGCGACTTTAGAAAAGTTGTTTATAATAGAGATAGGTCTGTAATTCGTTATAATTGATTTATTACCACTTTTAAAGATCGGACAGACTCTGACATCCTTCCAGTAAGCTGGCTATATTCCCTTTTCTAATGACAGATTATAAATTTACGTTAGTGGGCCTGACAACACATCTGCGTTAAGCTTTACAAGGAAACTAGCTAGGTATGCGATCTGTTCCATAGGGAATTTTATCTCGAAGCGCCTACAATGCCCTTTTTTACGTCAGCCTGGTCTAGATATAGTTCATAACCTAACTGTGCTTTCCTAGCATCGTATACATTTATATTATTGTTCGTTGGTTTATATTCAAAAGTCCTGGTCCCTCTACAAATCATTGAATATCTCAATCAAGAAAAATCGCTTAAAAAAAGGAAAATCATCTTGTCAATCCTTATTTCATTATGAATTAGCACAATATTATTTGATTGCGATGCGCCCATAAGTTTCGATGCAAATTCGCAGTGAAGGTGAAAAAACCTGGTTAAAAGCACCTTTTATAACTTGGTCATCTTACGACCGTTCTATTTCGTGGAAAAATGCATGAATTTTTTGGCAGAAAAATCGAGTAGTTAGCTTGAAGTTTTATTGATGAGTACGTTTTCGAAAAATTCAAAAATATTGATAAATTTGGTGTCGGCAGTAAATAAAAGCGAAGGATGCTAACTCAGCTTCTAATCAAGCTGAAAGGCTCTACTAAGGCTTGACATTTTTCAAAAAAATCAACAAATGGAATGGCAGGGGTCTTAATACAGTTTATTACATCAATAACACGCTATTGCATATTATTTTTTTCCGGCTTTTTTTGGGACTGGAGGCACAAAAGAAATGGATGATACTCTCAGCGGGTTCCATGGTATCGATGTCCTGCTTGATCCTGCGCCTCATAAAGTGACCTTTTTTTCTTCAAATTTCGTACATCTGGTAGAATGTGCCGCGTGAGTCAACCGACATTGACCATAGTGGACGGCAACCTCTTCAAATTGTGGTCGACTACCGTAGAAAAAAACAACAGAAAAAAATAACATGCAATAGCATGTTATTAATGTAATTAACAAATTTCAAAAACCCACCATTGAATTTTTTGATTTTTTTGAAAAATTGTAGGCCTCAGTAGAGCCTTCCACCTTGATTAGAAGCTGAGTTAGAACGGTCGAAAGTTGACCAAGTTATAAAAGGTGCTTTTAACCACGTTTTTTCACTTTCAATGCCAATTTGCATCGAAACTTATGGGCGCATCGCAATCCAATGATATTTTACTTATTCGTAATGAAATGATGATTGACAAGATTATTTTCCTTTTTTTAAGTGATTTTTTTTTATTGAGATATTCAATGATTTTTGAAGCAGATAGTAGTTCTTTTGAGTACCACTGTGAATATTTTTGTAGATTATTAACTTTAAGAAATTTGGGTGCCACTTTATCAATATTGTTAAAGAATTTTGAGTATAAGAAACTACAGGCCATCTCTGGATTGCTCATCAAATACAAATCATTTCACTCAATGTTCCCTATTTCTACGTAGAGAGTTGTTCTTGTTACTTTTCTATAATTGTGCCTATTTCAGCAAGATGCGCTAGTTATAAACTTAATGTGATCTGAGGATTTATGCGAGGTATTTATTAAAATTTCCAGAGCAGGGTCATATTCATCCTCTTTCATCATTGGAGGTGTTCTAATTACTTGACATGACTTAAAGTTCAGAAATATTAAATTCAGGCATAATCCATTGGCATTCTTCATATTGTCATATTGTTTCAGCTCTAGAGAATCAACAATAGAATCTAAAAACTGAAGTTTAGGGCCAGATATGCTATCCTTCTTTGTTAATATGAAGTTTCTAGCATTAAAGTCCCCTGCAATTAATACAGGTGTTTCATAGTTTGATGAAGATTCTACAAGGAATTGAATAAAGTCAGTATAATCTATATTTTTGAATCCACGTGGTGTATATATTGTCGTGATAATAAATGAGGTATAGTGCGTAATAACTATAATAGCTACACAATCAATTGGATAATGCGCACTTATCAAAGGCAATCAATTTATTTCATATGATTTAAATTTATTTCCTACTGAAATTATCACTCGACCTGCTCTAGACCTATTTCTATCTTTCCTATATGCAGTAAAATGAGTGTCATGGAAGAATTCATTGGATTCAACATTTCCCTCCATCATTCTTCTCCTCCATAAGTTCCTTCACCTTTTTAAATACGTGGTTCTGCAACCTCGTGTGATCTGCCTTGACGTGTAAACCTAATAAATTCGGCGATAGCTTGTTTGTTTCCTTCTCAATAGAAAATTGTTTTAGACAGTTTTGCGCATCCGCCTCTGTTGGTAGTATAATTTTCACTGGTCGTGGTCTGGTTGGTGCCTGTACAAATTTTTCTGCTTTTAGTACTTCTGGATTCTCATAATTATTACCAGTTACTTTAGAAAGTATCTCATGTACTTTAATTTTGGTAGCCGAGTCATGCTCTCGTGTCTCCTGAGTTAAATCAGCACTATTTATATCGGTAAATAATTCTGCTAGACCAAATATCATTACGTTTTTCTTTCTCAATGATCTCTCATTTAGTTCTAATACAGTAAGTGATGCAATAAAGACACCTGATTGATTTTCTGTTTGTTGATCCTGTATTCTAAAAAGTTTAGCCTTTAACTCCTCAATCTTCGCTGAATTCATTCTAAAGCTCTTGTAGACAGGTGTAAATATTTGCCCAAATGTCCATATTCAGTTCCTCTGTCAGGCTCTGCGTATGTAGCTGCAATTGTTTGCTGAGGTGCTTTTAAATATTTTTGTTTTGTTGTGCAAAACATGCATCCATTTTTTCGGAGAGCATTTCTTCGAAGACCTTTTATGACAGTGGAGTTGGCGATTTGGATCTTGGACTAGAGCATTTTGTAAATACACTTTCGGGTAGTATTTTCTCTCTCCTCGCACATCTAGAGTGGTAGTAAGACCCACATCTAGCACACGACACCAGTTCTTCATTAATTCCATTATTACCCTCACGACAGACTTTGGATGACACATTTGATAGTAAGAATTTTGTGTGTAGCTTTATGTGTAAACACGCTTTGAGGTCAGATAGAACTGATGAGCTGGTAAGGCTGACGTACTTCTGCGACGTCACAGGTGAGACGATCGATATAATGCTTACAATGCTCCGAATTTACTAAACGAGACCAATCTCAATCAATTTCGCATATGAAATTTTATTTTCCTGCAAATAATTCGAGGGCATGTGAAACTTTGCCGTAAGAGCAAAGTAGTTTACACAGGGTTTTGTGAATAATTTTTCAAACAAAGAATATTTTTCAGACGTACGTGTTCATGTTCTTCACATCTGGGCAATGATATTTTTGTTTGAAATTGTGGATTGTAAATCAAAACCTACGTAATCTAAATTGTTGTATAGTAAAGTATCCTTTGACCTCAAGATTTTTTAAAGACATTTTTTGTCGATTGTTTTAGAAGTAAAATAATTATTTTCATCGAATAATTCTGTGTTATACATAATTTTTAATCATTTCATTCGGGCGTTATTCTCTCATGAAAATGCGTAAAGAGTATACGGAGATCTACTCCAATTTTTTCAAAAGTTTGTCCTTGGCTTTTATTAATTGTCATCGCAAATGCTAATTTGATTGGAAATTGTCGCCGCCTAAAAGTGAGAGGGTAAACGTCTACATAATATAATGAAATACGGTGCATGAACACAATATTTCCTGCTTTATCCCCTGTTAAGATACGACATCTCAAAAGATTATTAGCAAGTTCAAGTATTTGTAATCGTGTTCCGTTGCATAAACCTTCATCTTTGCTAGATCTTCATATCTACGATTAATAATTGTTTCTTCAAAATTTATTTCTACTATATCGTCAGTTGTAGGAGCTATACATTGTTCTGGTGCTAAAAGATTATTATCATTGTCATTCAAACTACCATTGCCAACAGACAAAAGATACTTAGCAAATTCTGCTTC
Source organism: Andricus quercusramuli (assembly GCA_932178445.1). Classification (NCBI taxonomy): domain Eukaryota; kingdom Metazoa; phylum Arthropoda; class Insecta; order Hymenoptera; family Cynipidae; genus Andricus; species Andricus quercusramuli. Next base: position 112,697 of record CAKNXH010058858.1, read on the forward strand.
CCCTGGTAAAGTTCGCATATTTTCAGTTAATGAAAACACTGAAAAATGTTTTCATAATGCACCGAACTTGATAGATGAATGAACCTATTCACCACGTGTAGCACCGACTTTCATAGGTAATAATTGCCTGAAATCTTCTCCTAACAGCATTTTTTCCCTGTCAAATGGCAAGCCATTATTCATGAAATCTCGTAGAGTTCTGCCAATCAATTCCAATGCATGTCTTGGTGCCATTGGAGCCTCATCCCAAATAAAAATATCGACGTTTTTCGAATATTGTGCATCTTTTGATTGATTTCTGATGTTTAATATGGAATCAGATAATAGAGGAACTGGCATATCGAAAGTTTTGTGCACAGTTTTCCCATGGGGAAGTCATATCGCAGCAATCCCTGTAAATGCCATTGTACAAATAGTTTTCTTTTTTATTCGTAAAAAATGATACAATGTAGTGTAAATGAATGTTTTGCCTGATCCACCTGGCCCATCAATGTAAAAACATGAAGTACTTGTGTCATTTATCATGAAAACATTCAATGCTTTATCGATAATATCCTTCTGTTTCCTGTTAAGTTCTTCATATGGTCTTTTTTCAATTTCTTCATGTTGGTGAGCTGAAATTTCATCATCATTTGCTTGTTCATCTATAATAATATTGAGTTCATTTAATTGCGGCATCTTGGGAAAATACATAAATAATATCATATCTTTCACGTAAGAGATAGGTATTAATTTCAATATATGCTCTTCTATATGCTTCCTCTAAAGTACAATTCCTTAGAAAGTTTTGGGACATAGAATCTTTGAATTTTTCCCAGAGTTCTTCTGGATTGTTTGGATGGCAGTATATCATAATACGTACAAACAAATGCCTTAATTGATAAGGCATCATCCATATTTCTCCTTCTGTCATTGCACGATCCCACTCTGTGTTGTCTTCGATGAGACCCAATGCTAAGCATGCGCTGTGAAAGGTATCGTGTGTATTACCATTGACTGTTTTGATATCATCAAAACTTGCGGCTCCTTTATCAGTTATCAGTAATAATCTTAGATGAAATAGTTCGACTTGACTAAGACTGATAGAATACATTCTTCCAATAACGTTAAGTTGCGCTTTTCGAATAACCCATTTAAATGTATTGACATCCGCTTGTTTCTTGAATACATAATGAGACGGGATTTTCGCATACGTGAATTGTCTAGCTTCGGGATCACGTTGATTCAAGGCGAAATATTCAAGTAACATAGTTTTCTCTTCTAACGCAGTTCTTATGGAATTATCATTTCCCTCATCACTAACAGTAACAGTTTGTTGATTATGTCAGGGAAAACCTGACAGAGTTAGGAAAGTTTCTATAAATTAAAGTTGAAATTAATTTTATTATTATGGTTGAAAATCGCAAATATTTGGTGGAAAATGAATCTGCTTTGGTTGGGGATTTAAACTACTTTGTTGAGAATTCAACCTTTTTTTCATTGAATTCAACTATTTTTGGTATAAAATTAAAATCTTTTCTGCGCTTGAAATATAATATATCACGTTTTTCGTTGAGAATTCAACTTTTTTTGGTAGAAAATACAATTACTTACTTGGAAATGGAACTACTTTGTTAAAAATTTATTTAATTGGTTGATGCGAGGGGTTGACAACGCGTGAAGTCAGGTGTACAATCGTAATGAAATCTCCTGAAGTCTCCTGAAATATCTGAAATCTCCTAAAATATCTGAAGTCACTTGAAATCACTTGAATTCACTGTAGTCACTTGAATTCATTTGAAGTCACTTGAATTCAGTTGAATTCAATGGAAGTCACTTGAATTCACTTGTAGTCTGTAATATTAATGTCTTTTAGACGAAAGAGAATTAATATACCTTCGGCACCGTAATCTCAATCCTAATTATACTACTATATATATGTTGGGCGCCAGACCTTTCTTGGGTCAAAAACAACAAAATCGCGACTAATGAACCAGGTTTCAAAAAGTTATCTCAACACTAGAATTCTAATTTTCAAATTCTAAACTCAAACGGGCAAGCGACATTATTGAGACTACGATGTACCGGAATTAGAACTCACACTAAACTCGAACTAGCTCAGATCTCAAGGGAGAAAATTGGGCAGAAGGCGTGGTTTCGTATTGATAAAAGTTTTCTACTCGTGAATAAAAATACAGCGGATCATAATAACAATTAACCAAGTTTCCATTTATTTAAATATATTATTACGATTGGTGTAACATATATCGTCCAACAATCAGAAAATTGACGATTTCTTATTCCAACAATTTTTGTCTAACATCTTCAAAAACACTTTTCGAATTTTATAGCAAAATGAAACAGAATTCCGTAGAGGAAGTTTACAATTCGATCCTTTATAACAAAAAAAAAAAAAAACGAACGCAAAATTTAACAATTAATCTTTGATAGGAAACAGAAAGGGGGGGAGGGGAGGGGGTCAACTATTCACAGATATTGGGTTGTTGGGCTAACAACTGAATTTTTAGTAAACGAGAACATATCTCAGACTAAGGGACACATTTCACTGAAAGGGGCGTTATAACAATTTAATTTTCTTTTGGAGACAACTAATTCATTTTCTGGGGCACTAAAGGGGGTTGGAACAACTATTCACAAATTCAGGGTATAAGGCAAACAACCAAAAGATTCACTAAAGATCATGTCACATATAAATAGCACAAAATTATAAACATGTCAAAAGTGAATCAGATCACAAAAAAAGTATCACAAAATCAGGCAACAAAAGATAAATATTACAAAATCAGATCACAAACATTTTTTTGAAATTACGAGATTTAATCTTGGGAAACCTCGTGGCCACGTGGCAAACCTAACCTCAAAACACAAGTGGGAGCTTTCTGGGCAGAAAAATTGAATTCTAGGGCTTTCTTGGCTAACTAAAATCAAACAATATTTATCAAGAACCTTCTCGGCCAACAAGATAATTTCTAGGGCTTTCTTGGCCAACTAGAATGCGACAAATCAAAATTTAAGAGTTATCATAAAAGGAGGGTAGGCTGAGAGGTTTCACCAGATTAGATGTGAGAAAATCTTACCAGCTGATTCGCCGAGCACAGAGAATGTCCTTTCCCTCTCGAGAGTATTTTGGACGTCCTGGCTGGGATCCCTGGAGAAGCGGCGATGGATTTTCTCTCGCAAAGCACTGAGACTACTATTATACAAGAGGCGACAGATACGTCACAAGAGGCAAGTGACAAGAGACACGATACGAGAGACAAGAGAGTGAGTACTGACTCGCTCGAGAATTTATAACCTTTCTTAACCTACGCCACATCCGTCTTGCTCCACTCTGATTGTTCTAAACTCTGCCACTTCCACAACGTCACGTGGACAAAAGTAGAACTAAAGCAATGTCGTACTAAGTGAAGCGATACTGACATTCCTAATTTTAATATTCGAATTTCCGTTATTGCTAGTCTTAACCTAACAAATTTAAACCACTGTTTTTACTCTCCAAAAACGTCCTACGAGCATCTACTAACTAACGGGCTCATTTATAACCATTAAAAATCTTGCACCGTGGTTATAAATTCGGACTATTGACGATACGGGCCTGAGCTGTAGAGTTACCATGCGTATAGCTGGTGTGGTTTTCTCAATCGAATCGCCTCGAATGAAGATGAAATGGATGTCGTGTTGACCGAGGAATCCTGAAGATTTCTGGAATACTCCAGGTTTGTAGAAAATCCAGGTGATTTCCAGTCCATATCTACAAACGATTCCCAGTTAAGATTTGGGGATGTTAGATTGGCAGCAGCGCCTTATGGTGGAACTGGCGGGAGAATTCAAATGGTAGAATAAAGGTTTAAGTTAGAGTGGCGAGTTGGCTGAGTCTTTTCGGCGTCCCGATGATCCTCAACCTCCTGCGATGTTCCACGATGATGATGTTGACTCCGAGTAGGGGTTTACATGTAGAAAGAATTAAAATTTCGAAACGAATCAGCGATAAGAAATTAAATTATAAGCTAAATCGAAACGAATCATGGAGAATCGTGTAGCCCCAGTGGTGTACCAGACGTTCTAATTCATAATTTTATGAATTTTCTTAAACTCAATTATTATCATAAAACATGTCTTGTGAGTTGCAAATTGCAACATCACAAGTCACTTGAATTCACTTGAAGTCACTTGAATTCGCTTGAAGTCACTTGAATTCACTTGAAGTCACATGAATTCAATTGAAGTCACTTGAAATCTCCTGAAATATCTGAAGTCATTTGAATTCACATGAAGTCACGTGAATTCACCTGAAGTCTCGTGAATTCATGTGAAATCACTTAAAATCACCTACATTCATTTGGGGTCACCCATATACCACGTGGACAGTTGGTGGAGGGGGGGTATGGCAAAAGTCGACGATTGTCCACGAGGGGGGCTGAAGGGGTCCATCCAAAGTCTACGTGGACTAAGGTGGTCCAAAATTTGTTTTTTCAATTTTCTTGCATCGCCTGCAAATTTGTTCAAATCCCAGAAAAATAAATGCGTTTAAAGGAAATGATATTCAGAGGCTCCGCAAGCCCCGTATAGTAACACGTATTTTCAATAAGGAAGCAAAACGTTTGTGTATATTTTATTCACAATCGTCAAGTAGATAGCGCACACTTTGGCGAATGTGAAGTGGGGGGTCCGCCATGCCTGGTACTTTGGTGAATATGGAGTGGGGGTCCGCTGTGGTGTGTACCCTGGCGAATGTGGAGTAGGGGGTCCGTCTTGCCTGGTACTTTGGCGAATGTGGAGTGGGTGGTCCGCCATGCTTGGTACTTTGGCGAATTTGGAGTGGGGGGGTCCGCTGTGGTATGTACTTTGGCGAATTTGGAGTGGGGGTTCAATATAGATGGTACTATGGGAAACGTGGAGTGAGGGTGAGACTTAGAAAATACGTAGAGCGTCTTATGCCTAACCTTACTTTTGAAAAGTAGGAAATTTTTATTATAAAAATTAATTATTTTTAAATATCACAAATGAAAATTATTTTATACCAGTAATGTATAAAAGTGAATTAAATAAGAAATTTCGACTATAAAAATTAACTATTTCTGAATGTCGCAAATGAAAATTATTTTTCTTACCAATAATGTATAAAAATGAATCAAAATTTTTTATTTTGATACAACTAAATTATTTCGCTGAGTTACTGTTACTTAAAATTATCGCTGGGACAGGTCATAAAAATAAAAATCACAGTCTTCATTTTCAGTTAAGATTATATATTGTTTCAAATGTTTATTTTGTTTCACACATGTTTTACAATAAAAAGTAGTATAATTTGATTAATTACCATTAAAAATTCGTAAAAAATATAATTATTCTGGTAATAAGTATTTTACTTCTGCTGCCACATAAGAACTAAACATACTTGTTATTTCCAAAAATACTAAATAAAAGTATAAATCAACAAACGATGTTGGTAATTGTTCTATTAAGTTGCTCACTGAAATATTTGTATTTAACAGCAATAATCTCAGATATTAGTAGTTTCAAACTCTTTTCAACATCAATGTCAAATTTCAAATCAAGCTTGTGTTTTTAGTCGTCTTAAACGTTCATTGACACAGGCAACAATCTGCTTCAGCCCATCAAAAGTAGTTTTCTGCATCACGATGGTAGGTCTGTATTCCTTGGCCCGTTTTTTTTTCACCATCCCCAGTGGTGGTTTCCTCTTCATCTCCAGAAATGGCGAAGACGATAGCCTTACTGCCATTGGAAGTGGTGAAACCAATGTTGAATTTTCCCAACTCCACAGGTTCCATGTTACCGCAACCCGTTCCGAAGAAGGTTGATATATAGTCGATGTTATTTATGAAGCATGCCCAAGATTCCGAGTCAAGAGAGACTCCCTTCGAAGTCAAATTGACCAGTTTTATGACAGGTTCGAGGTTTCCATTAGGCTGCAGCTCGAGTCCCGTGAAAAGCTGCTTTGTATAGGAGTTATTTAGCGCGTACACTGAAGCCATTAGTAGGTGCTTAACAGGCTTGCGTGCGACCTCGCCAGCAGGTACCTCAGGCAAATGACGTTTTACTGCAGACCGTACGCTTGCTGTGTCCATTGGGCCTGTATATGAATCCATGGCTGCGGTGACGTGCGCATCGGCAGTAGCAGCGTTAGGTGTTTTGTTCTCAGACATGTTGTAACGTTTGGTCTCAGGATTGAAACTGGACTGAATGCCGAGTAGAGCTCTCGCCTGCTTTTATACATCTCTGAACGTTTGTTTCGCCCCACCATATGGAGCGATGACGCATATAGGATGAAGCGGTTTCTCCCACTAATAGAAAGAATTCTCGTGGGAAAATTCTAAAAGCATGTCACAAAAATCATAAAAAATAACAATGGCGTCTCTGATATTTATTTATTCCAGGAAAACCTCTCCAAAAATGTTGACAAAGGTTTCTAAATTCTGTGTAAAGTACCTAGGTTTTTATTTCTTACGTGAAAAGGGTCCCTTTAATTGTCGAAAGAAAGGTTGATTTATGTACTTTTTCCGTGAAGAGTATATTTGAAAATGTAATAAATAATCAGGCATGTCTACGTGAAAAAAACTTTTTCTTTAAAATCGCGGGTGTCAGTCGTAAATTAGAGAGTCGAGGATCGTCCTGTTAAAATACCCGTGACTGATATTGAAAAGTCACTGGAGTTCTTATTTTGGAATGAGATTTATAACTATGAGCACGTGCACTGGAGAAGAAAACCTTTTTTCCGAAGAATCAACCGTGTTAATCAGGTGGCCTCGTAACCTTTTTTTTATTTTTTCGTGTAGAGCGGTGACTGTTGTCAGGTTTTACGACGTCAGTGTCTACTTTTGTCCAAAAAGACATTGCTCGTAACTCTTTTTCTATTTCCTGTCTGCAATACCCTAACACCAGTGACATGTATTTTTGAGCGTAACGAATATTTAAAAGGTTTGGGAGTTTACATAGTTTAGTGAAACATTGCCACAATCTCTCTTTTCTGTAACATCCCTTGAGTTTTAAAGATACCGGCAGTTATTTTTCATACTTGGTCGTAAATTTTTTTTCGTCACGCTGTAAGATAATTCCAAAGGATTGTCAGGTGGAAATCTACGTGTCCTTTAAAAAAACTTGGCGACGAACCGTTTTGAAACCATCACGGTGATCGGCTGGCAAACATGTGACTCGGTGTGCTTGACATTTCAGTAAATATTTACGAATTTGACAGGTTTTTTTCACAGTTTGCAGGAAAGTCTATAGATGTCGAAGGGGTCTGAAATTTTCCGGCGGAATGGGGGTGGGTAATGGGGTGGGGATGGATTTTCTCTTTCCGTAAATACTGGTGATCGTCGTGTAGATGGTCAGTATTGTATCATCATGTCACACTCGCAGGAGCTCCGTGCTGTTCTTGAAATCGTGTCCAAAAAATTGGCGAAACGCGACCAGTTAAAAATTGGAAGCTATATATTTAAAAAGTGTAGCACAAATAAAGTGCCTAAGTGCTCGTTATTTCTAGGAAATAGAGACTCTCTGCGTATTGCGCAGAGATGTTTAAGAAAAAAATTTAATGAAGTAGATGCGCGAATCCATAACAAAGTAAACGGTAAGAGTGTATTAATAAAAATAATAATGAAGTGAAATAAGTGAAATAAATAAGTGAATAATTAGTGAAAATTTTTTCATCATTATAATCAATTTTCTTGTGTTGTGTAGCCCGAAACTTCAATCGGGACAATCGGATCGATGAAGACGATCAGATTTTGTCGGATGACTCCATGGATGGGAGTCATCAAAATCTACCATCCTCATCATCCGAATCGGATGATTCCGATGCTCATTCCGAAGCCAGCACCGCAGAATTTGAGGAGGAGAAGCAGCCAGTCAACGCGGATTACTCTCCTGACTTAAGTGGCGCGGATGATCCAAATGACGCCGAAGCTGAGGATGAGGATGAGGATAATGATGAAGGTGAAACTGCAGAAAATGAGGATTTGCAGAATAAGTTTCAACCGTAATTTCCAATTTTTTGTCACACATTTTTTAATATTAATTATTCATTTTTATTATGATTAATGTTTATTATTGGTCATTTTTGATATTGCATTTAACTGAATTACATTTTCATCATTTTTAAATGTTTAGTAATTAAAAAAATTAATTTAATTTTTTTGATACATTTTTAATATCATTATTGATTTATGGTAATAATAATTATTATTTTTAAAATTAAATATCAAGCTGAGAGTATGGGACGATAAAGAAACGGGGCTGAGGAATAAATATATGTCAATAAATTTTTACAATTAAAATAAATAATCAATTTTGGAAATCTCTTGTACCTTGGAAAATTTATTGACATATAAAGATTTCTTAATTCTTTTTCTTTATCTTCCCAAACGTTCAGCTTGCTCTATATGTTCGTATTAGATTGGTATAAAGGAAAAATATCGGTAAAGTGGGAATCGGATGAGAGTCACAGCCGTTGAACGTTTGAGAAAATAAATAAAAGTAAATAATAGTAAATAATGAAGATGCAATAAATAATAATTTGGAAAAAATAATTTTATTTGGATTATTTTTTCATCAATTGTTAATATGATTAATGATTATTTATTGTCTCATTTATTGTCATTATAATTAAAAATGAGGAAACTCATTCATCTCTCAGGCTTAAAATGGTTACAGCCCAATATGTCGAAGGCATTTTTGGTTAGAGTTGGATTTTTTCTTTGTTTGAATATTATGCACGGGGTTGTACCGGTATATATTATCAGTCACGGACGTATTATTATAATGCAATCAAGTGACCAGATAAGAGAGTGTGCCCTGACATATTGGGCAAAGCCTGGTTTTTACCCCATCATTCACGGACTGGGTTGCAGTCAAGTGCATGATTGAGGGACCTACAGCTTTAGGTGGGTTCCGAACCACCAGAACCACGGTAAAGGTACATAGAAAAATTTCAAGAGGTACAGGCTCAGGGATCGAACCCCGGACCTCTGAGATGAAGTCCGAACGTCTAACCAACTGAGCCACCGAGGCCTATGATAGATGTAAGACATTTATATATTGTTGGAAGACAGGCTATCGGTCGAAATTCAGATGGATTTTGAGCGTCTGGTTTTTTAGGCAACATATGCGTAGTACCCTGCAGCATAAAGCCTGGCATCAGATCCGGATGCTCGATGATCTTCTGAAAACACCGTGCCAACGCAGGATGCACACTAGTCAGGTACTTGTACCAGAAATTGTGCACCATGTTCGGACCTGGAGCTTTCCAGTTACATGCTTTTTTCAAAACCGCTGAAACATCTAAAGCTGTGATGTTCGTCAGCTGCATTTCTAGGTTATTGCTTGCTCTTGCTTTCTCTAGTTGGAAACACGCAGTGTCCAAATTGCTTCTGTTGATTTTTCCCCAAACATATGACCACTAGTTAGTCATGTCCTCCAATTGAGGGACTTCGGTGTCTTGTTGGCTATTTTGATTTACACTCAGTTCACGATAGAACCTTCTTTCATCTGCCTGAAAGGTTCGATTTTGTTGCCTTCTTGCACTACTTTTCTTGTACCGACGCAGTCGAGCAGTAGGAACATCAAGTCTCTGCCGTTGGGAGTCTATAATCTCATCCAATATTGCTGGTGTCAATGTCTCGATGTACCGAGGGTGGATGATTTTAATAGCATGGTGTATCAGCTTTCTGGTTCAATTTTTTTTCTTATATTGAGTCAGTCGAGCCAATTTACACCTTACTTTGCTGCCATCTATATCCAACCTGATCTTCCATGGTGGATCTCGCTCCTGTCTTGGAGCGAAGACTGCATTTATAGGCCTAGTTCTGCGGCCCAACGTTCTAACGGTTGCCACAGCTGCACAGTATACAAGAATTTGCACCTCTAACGCATTTTGTGTTGCATTCAAATGCATAGGTAAAACCTTGCTGTTCAGGTGTTCTATTAGTGCACGCAGATCATTTGTGATGTTCATCTTGGGCAGTGAATGCCTTTGTGTTGGTTCTACATGTCTGAACTCTAGTAAAGCATGACCAAAATTCCTTTCAAGGTGCTGTAGTTTTTCTGGGACTTCGCTGTTTATATCATCGTTTATAATGTCCGGATGTGGTTCTAGTCCATCCGGTACTTGATGTTCATTATCCATAGCACCTATGTCTTCAGCTGCAATCAGGTCCTCGTTGTCGACATCTTCCAATGGAAGTTCATCAATAGGAAGCTGCTGTTCCACTTCCATTTCGATGGCAGCTATTTCAACAGCCGAGAGCGATTTGTTTACAGATATTGAGCGTTTTTGATGTGCTAGATTCTGCTCATTTATTATTGTGGCTAGCCCTGAGTACTTGAGTAAGAAGAGACGATGATGTTCTCTCCTTACACTTTACCCACTTTTCTGTGCCAAAAAATAAGAGCGCATTACATCTCTATTCATATGGTATGTCCATTTTAATCGCCTCCTCGGTTGTTGAACCTCTGCTTCTGGCACTGGTTGTATTTGGCCATCTACCTCCGGAGGATGTGGTGGTGCTGGATCATCACCAGGTTGAGGAAGAACATCAATTGCCACTGCTTGTTCGTGTGACGCGGCTTCCTCTAACTGCTGTTCATTGCCGTTGGTTTTCTACTCTAAATCAACCTGCTGTTTAATCTCCATTGCTCGATCTTCTGAAATGAGTAGATTAGTCCTGATGTCCTTCACCTTAGCGATAAGATCTCTGAATGCGACTTTCTCTATTTGAGGATACTTCGCGGCAAATTTCGTTCTGAAATTTTGTCCTTTTGGGCGTGATGTTTCAAACTTCGCACTTTCGTAATAGAGACGCATCAATTCCTCATCCCTTGTCGTATCCCAATTGATGCTCTCCCACGGTATTTCTGTTGAAGTGGTTGGCTGCAAATAGCTAACGCTAGCCAAAGCATCCTCAGCAGACACAGTTGATGTTTCACTGCTTACCGTATGCCGCAGATGTTCTTGCTGGCCAACTGTTTGATTAGTGAGATCTGCCTGACCATCTCGCCAGCTCACCAGTACCACCGTCGCGCATGCTGTGGCCCCCAGCGGTGGCTCCAGGGGCGCCCTGACGAACCTCGGGTAGCGACAAGCGTTTCAAAATTTTTAAAATACTCTCCATTTATGGGTTTTGGTGTTCCTCTCAGTCACTTTCCTCTTCCTTCTCTGCCTGTCTGGCATGGGAAACCCTCTTAGTATCAATGCTACACCCAACATCGCCGTGAAATTCATGAGAGGAAAGCTCAAGCCCTACCGCGACGACAACGCGAGAACTTTTTCTCGGGTGAACCCGGTTTTTCGTCATAGCCACGGACTAAGTCAAGTGACTGATGAGATGAGGATGTTATAAGTTATTTCAATACGTTGTTTGAAATCATTTACGATGATGTTGTAGGTACAAAATTAGAAGCATGGTGCAGTTTGCAGTTTGGCTTTGCCGCTGTTATCCTTACACAGCGGTCGTGAGTGTTGAAGGTGACACCAGCCGCCTCTGGATGCTTTCTTAGAGCTACCATGTATCACGCCGTAGGTTCTTAGTCACTTGCTTCCTGATGGTCTAGGAAGTTTCTTACAATGCGGCAGGTGTTTAATAAACCCGCCTTTTGAGCTGCCGCCAGTACCCTACTGACTCATAAATGTTCAAGATGTTCAGTGCATCTTGTGTGCACATTGCCTGTAGCCGAAATTACAATAGGATGAATAGATGCATGTTTCACATTCCTCCATATTGCCTTAACTTCATGCCTTAGCTCGCTATACTTATGAATCGTGGTTGTATAGGTTGCCTGCAAATTTCGGTTGAGCGGACAAGCAATGTCGATGATGTAGACTCTTCCACACTGAAAAAATGTTGGGCAAGCAGCTGTCTTCTGAGTGAGAACGCAGCGCCACCACGGCGGTCGGTGTAGCGGCCACACCACATTTGAGTGAGCAATAGTACCAAACGTGCGAGCAGATCCTTTCCCGCGTGTTGGGAAGGCTGCAGTCCCACAAAAGAGAAAGCAATTGCCCCATGGGTCCAGAAATGTATTTTCGCGGACAATTAAGCTGCAGGTCGCAGTTGAGTTTTTTGACAGTGTAAACAATTAAGAACACCACAAATCAATAACAGTCAGTGCCTAGATACAAATATGATGAATATGAATTATCTAAAAGACATTTTATTGCCATAAGAAAATGTTATAAACTAATAGACATCTATCAAATTTTTACGAGATAAAATACTTGACAATATTATTTAAAGTGAAAAGAATTTTCAGACATAAAAATTCATGGTTTTTATGAACAAATTACCCGAAGTTGCTGGGAAAGAGTTATGATTTTTTTAGCCTGAAAGTTTTATTATAAGTCAGAAATTACATTTTTTATAACAAATTGTATAAACAATTGTTTATATTCTTCCATTGTTACAGGGAAAAATTTATTTCGATTATCAAAAACATTCTGCGAATAACTGTATGATGTTACTTGCCTCTTCTATAAAATAGTTTCAGTCTAATTCAACAATTTCAATTTTTATTAACAAGTTTTATAAACAATTGCGTAATAATCGTGTATAAAATATGTCTTTTTGTTTGTTATAAAACTTGCTGCGACTGATTTTATGCTGGAAATTATGTCAATAATTCAAATTGTGATCATTGAATGAAACACATGGACAGTTGTTAATAAAATTTTCTGAGAACAATTGAAACTATTGGCATAGAATAAACCTTTTCGGTTCACCGAAATTCGATAAGCATTTGAGAAATATTTTTGGTGTGCCCTGAAGAAACTAGAAAGGACGCCTAATAGGTTCACCGAAATGCGGTGAGCGATATGTCAAATATTTTCGATGTAAATTTATTTATAAATCGATGGTATGTAATGCAATAGCTAGAAAACCTTGAAAGCATATGTCAGTATACAAATGTAAATATAATTAAAAGATTCCTGAAACTTGTTCCAAAATCCGAAAAAAATAAGAGACATTTTTTTCTGGTTGATTCTCAAGAAATCTATTCAGATTAAAACATTTTCGAAATAGCAAGAGATATAATCTAAACAACCATACGTTTCTAAAATAGCTCATATTTAAAAACATTCTTGGTACAGTATTGAAATAAAAATATATTTTTTTTTTTTGACAAATTAAGGTAAAAAGTTCTCTCTATTTAAAAATTCATTTGCGATCGAAATGAAATCTGATTTCTTACGAATAATTTTATGTACCGAAAACAGAGCTTAAAAAAATCACAAGTCAAAATTAGATTTTTAAACAATCTTTTGGGGTTATACGAATAGCCAACCAAATACTTAAATTTTCTTCCAAATACATGAGTTTTTAACTAAAATGATGAACCGTCAACCAAAAATTTATATTTCAATAAATCTGTACCGCCTGAACGTAGCGTTACTGTACCAACACTGTTGGGGCTACAGCTGTTCCAATGTGGGCACACAGCGTCCCCAACAAGAGAGAGGATACGCACCAAGCTGCTGGTGAGCAGCACGCGATGCATTTGGTGTTGCAGCTCTATCACGTGGGCGAGCAGCTCGCCCGAAATTTTTTCAGTGCACCTTTTTTCTCTCGCATCACGATGTCAGGTCGATTGGCTAGGATGTAATAATCCGTGTGGATAGTCACATTCCAATATAAGATGTAATCTTCATTTTCTAGAACGGACATTGGAATGTATCTATGGAAAGGCATCCATTCTGTTAAGAGTCCTAGGTTTAAGGCAAGTTGTTGATGTACAATGCCCGCCACATCATTATGTCTGTGCGTATATTCTCTTTGAGCCATTACGCGACAACCATCAATAATGTGATCGATGGATTCGTTGGTATCTCCACATAATCGGCACCGGTTACCACATCTTGATGTAACACGTGTTTGCGATAATTCCTGGTGCTGACAACTCTATCCTGAATCGCAATGACGAATCCTTCCGTTTCTGGATACAGGAGTCCCTTTCTCAGCTAAATATTGGATGCCTCACTATCCACTTCATATTGATCTAGCGTTTTGGGGTGTTCGCTGTGGATGGCTTTCTGTCTCCATTGCGTTTCTAATTCCTCTATGGTTTCTGCCCTGATATTCAAGGCCTTCTCTGAGGACAAATTCAAGGGCGTGTAGTCAAGATCCGCTATACAGATGGTGTTGTAAAGCGTAACATCTCGCTTGCTGTTAAAATAGTCTCGCAACTGTGTAACTTGTGACTCACACAGTTTTCTGACATCTACAATGCCTCTGCCCCCTCTATGTCGTGGTAGAACTACCCTTTCTTTCGCCGAATTACGGTGGTGCATTCGGTGTTTCGTCATTTCTACGCGGGTGATTCGGTTTAATCGTCTGAGGTCAGTGTTCGACCATTTGATGAGCCCAAAGGAGTACGTGAGAACAGGGATGGCGTAGGCGTTGATTGCCCTGATCTTGTTTGCCGAGTTAAGAGAACTCTTCAGAACCAATCTGAGTCTTGTAGTGAAGGCAGTCGTTAGGCTTTTCTTAACTATCGTACGCTGAATACCCTTAGATTCAAGAATACCCAGGTATTTATATGACTCGCCCTCAGCCATTGCCTCGATGTCATTCCCGAAATCGTTCTCTATCTCTGCAGTCCCTAATTCTCCTCTGGTTAAATGCACTGTTCGGCATTTATCTAGTCCGAACTCCATGTTGATATCATGGGAAAACTGCTTTGAAACATCAATCACTTGCTGCAGTTTCTCGTCCGAACTAGCGTATAGCTTCACGTCATCCATGTATAGAAGATGGGTCACTTGATGACCATCCTCATTATCATTTACTCGGAACCCATGAAACATGCTATTTAAAGTTTTGCTCAGTGGGTTCAACGCTAAACAGAACTATAATGCACTGAAGGAGTCTCCTTGGAATATACCCGTCTTGATGCGTATTGATCTAGTTATCTTCGGTTGTCCATGATCAAAATACTTGATTCTTGTACCCCAAAGTATCATCGCACGACTCAGGAAGTCAATGATGCGTGGACAAATTTTGTATACTTTTAAGACTTCAAGCAAATACTCATGTGGTACGGAAGGAAACGCTTGCTTGTAGTCAATGTATGCCATGTGCAAGTTCCTTTGGTGTTTACGAGCTTGCGTCATGGCAATAGCGTCTATGGTGACTAGATCTTTACTGCCTCGGGAGTTTTTACAACATCCTTTTTGTTCTTCTGTAAGGATGTCATTCTCGTCACAGTGAGAATAAACCTTATCTGATATGATAGCTGTAAGACATTTATATATTGTTCGAAGACAGGCTATCGGTCGAAATTCACATGGATTATGAGCGTCTGGTTTTTTAGGCAACATATACGTAGTACCCTGCAGCATAAAGCCTGGCATCAGATCTGGATGTTCGATGATCTTCTGCAAACACCGTGTCAACGCAGGATGCACACTAGTCAGGTACTTATACCAGAAATTGTGCACCATGTCCGGACCTGGAGCTTTCCAGTTAGATGCTTTTTTCAAAACCGCTGAAACATCTAAAGCTGTGATGTTCTTCAGCTCCATTCCAAGGTTATTGCTTGCTCTTGCTTTCTCTGGTTGGAACCACGCAGTATCCAAATTGCTTCTGTTAGTTTTTCCCCAAACGCCTGACCAATAGTTAGTAATTTCTTCCAATTGAGGGACTTCGGTGTCTTGCTCGTTATTTTGCTGTACACTCAGTTCACGATAGAACCTTCTTTCGTCTGTCTGAAAGGTTCGATTTTGTTGCCTTCTTGCACTACTTTTCTTGTACCGACGCAGTCTAGCAGTAAGAACATCAAGTCTCTGCCGCTGGGAGTCTATAATCTCATCCAATATTGCTGGTGTCAATGTCTCGATGTACCGAGGGTGGATGATTTTAATAACATGGTGTATCAGCTTTCTGGTTCGATTTCCTTTTTTATATTGAGTCAGTCGACCCAATTTGCACCTTTCTTTGCTGACATCCATATCCAACCTGACCTTCCATGGCGGATCTCGCTCCTGTCTTGGGGCGAAGACTGCATTTATAGGCCTAGTTCTGCGGCCCAACGTTCTAACGTTGCCACAGCTGCACAGTATACAAGAGTTTGCACCTCTAACGCATTTTGTGTTGCGTTCCAATGCATAGGTAAAACCTTGCTGTTTAGGTGTTCTATTAGTGCACGCAGATCATTTGTGATGTTCATCTTGGGCAGTGAATGCCTTTGTGTTGGTTCTACATGTCTGAACTCTAGTAGAGCATGACCGAAATTCCTTTCAAGGTGCTGTAGATTTTCTGGGACTTCGCTGTTTATATCATCGTTTATGATATCCGGATGTGGTTCTAGTCCATCCGGTACTTGATGTTCATTATCCCTAGCACCTATGTCTTCAGCTGCAATCAAGTTTTCGTTTTCCACGTCTTCCAATGGAAGTTCATCAATAGGAAGCTGCTGTTCCACTTCCATTTCGATGGCAGCTATTTCAACAGCCGAGAGCGATTTGTTTACAGATATTGAGCGTTTTTGATGTGCTAGATTCTGCTCATTTATTATTGTGGCTAGCCCTGAGTACTTGAGTAAGAAGAGACGATGATGTTCTCTCCTTACACTTTACCCACTTTTCTGTGCCAAAAAATAAGAGCGCATTACATCTCTATTCATATGGTATGTCCATTTTAATCGCTTCCTTGGTTGTTGAACTTCGGCTTCTGGCACTGGTTGTATTAGGCCATCTACCTCCGGAGGACGTGGTGGTGCTGGATCATCACCAGGTTGAGGAAGAACATCAATTGCCACTGCTTGTTCGTGTGACGCGGCTTCCTCTAACTGCTGTTCATTGCCGTTGTTCTTCCACTCCAAATCAACCTGCTGTTTAATCTCTATTGCTCGATCTTCTGAGATGAGTAGATTAGTCCTGATGTCCTTCACCTTAGCGATAAGATCTCTCAATGCGACTTTCTCTATTTGAGGATACTTTGCGGCAAATTTCGTTCTGAAATTTTGTCCTTTTTTGCGTGATGTTTCAAACTTCGCACTTTCATAACAGAGACGCATCGATTCCTCATTCATTGTGGTATCCCACTTGATGCTCTCCCACGGTATTTCTGTTGAAGTGGTTGGCTGCAAATAGTTAACTCTAACCAAAGCATCCTCAGCAGACGCAGTTGATGTTTCACTGCTTACCGTATGTCGCAGATGTTCTTGCTGGCCAGCTGTTTGATCAGTGAGATCTGCCTTACCATCTCGCAGCTCACCATCACCACCGTCGCGCATGCTGTGGCCCCCAGCGTTGGCTCCAGCAGCGCCCCGACGATCCTCGGGTAGCGACAAGCGTTTAAAAATTTTTTAAATACTCTCCATTATAATTTATGGGTTTTGGTGTTCCTATTAGTCACTTCCCTTATCGTTTTCTGCCTGTCGGGCATGGGAAACCCTGTCTGTAGCAATGCTACGGCTAACATAGCCTTCAAATTCATGTTAGGAAAGCTCAAGCCCTACGGCGACGACAACGCGAGAACACCTTCGGTAGGGAAGAACACCTTCGGTAGGGAAAACACCTTCGGTAAGGAGAACACCTTCGGTATAAAAAAATGAGGAAACTCATTTTTTTCTCAGGCAGCCCAATATGTCAAAGGTATTTTTGGTTAGAGTTGGATTTTTTGTTTGTTTGAATATTATGGACGGGGTTGCCCCGGTATATATTATCAGTCACGGACGCATTATTTTAATGCAATCAAGTGATCTGATAAGAGCATGTGCCTTGACATATTGGGCAAAGCCTGGTTTTTACCCCATCATTCACGGACTGGGTTACAGTCAAGTGCAAGATGGGGGGACCTACAGCTTAAGGTGGGTTCCGAACCACCAGAACCTCGGTAAAGGTACATAGAAAAATTTCAAGAGGTACTGGCTCAGGGATCGAACCCCTGACCTCTGAGGTGAAGTCCGAGCGTCTAACCAACTGAGCCACCGAGGCTTATTATTATTATTATTATTAAAAGCAAAGGCGAGGTGTAGTGCTGGTGTCAAATGTTTTTAAAATACAGACATTGACTTTCAAACTTTAATTGTAATTATGGCTACGGGCATGTGTTACTTATACGATTTCTACTTTCCCGACATTTTTTCCATTATATCAATTCTACACGGGATGAGATATCAAGCTGAAACTTTGGTGAAATGAAGAAAAAGGACTAAGAAACGTTTATATGTCAATAAACTTTTGAAATAAAAACAATTAATAATATTTGGAAATTTTGTTGTATCTGTGAAAATGTATTGGTACATGATCGTTTTTTTACCCCTTTTCTTCATACCCCCAAACTCTCAGCTCGATATCTTAATGCATGTGAGATTTACATATTAAAAAATGTCTGTAAAGTAGGAATCAGATAAGTGTCACATGCTATTGAGGGTTTGAATACATGAATAAAAATAAACATAAATGAAATAATTATAGTAAATAATAAAGAATAATGAATAATAGTTAAATAATAATATGAAATTTGAAAAAAATTTCATTTGATTTAATGTTTTTAAGCAATTTTTATTATCAATAATGATTTATTTATTATAAATATTAAAAGCAAAAGTGAAGTTTATTACTTGTGTTAAAAGTTTTTAAAATACTCGAATTGTGTTTCAAACTTTAATTTCGATTATGACTGAGGGTATGTGATACATGAACGATTCCTACTTCACCGACATTTTTACATTATACCAATTCAACTTGAAATAAGATATCTAGCTGAAACTAATAAAAAAACTAATAATAAATAAAGAAAGAAAAGGGTCTGAGAAACTTTTACATTGTAGTAAAATTTTACAATTGAAATGAATAATAATTTTTGGAAATATAATTGTATCTGTGAAAAATTATTGGCACTTGAACGTTTCTTAACCCCTCTTCTTTATATTTCCAGACTCTAAGGTCGATATCTTATTATGTGTTAAATCTGTATATTTAAAATATATGTCGGTAAAGTAGGAATCGGAGAAGTGTCACATGCTGTTGAACGTTTCATTAAATAAATAAAAATAAACAAAAATAAAATAATGATAGTAAATATTAGAGATTAATAAATAATAATTGAATAATAATATGAAATCTTTCAAAAATTTAATTTAATATTTTTCACCCATTTTCAATATCATAAATTATTTTTCATTATTAATATTCAAAATAAAATTGAAGTGCAATGCTTGTGAAAAAAGTTTTTGAAATATTAGAATCGATTTTTAAACTTTAATTTCGATTATGCCTAAGGGCATGTGATACTTGAACGATTCCTACTTTACCGACATTTTTTCATTATACCAATAATGTTTTACAATTTAAATGAATAATAATTTTCAAACAATTTTTGTATCTGTGAAAATTTATTGGTATATGAAGTAAAACAAGATAAATAGTTTACCAAGTAAATTTTAATACAATCAGCCCAATACTAATGCATTTATTTTTTCTTCACAGTCCCTGATGCGACCCAAAATCTCTTTCAAGAACAAGGTGTTCCTAATTGGATGAAGATCAAAATTGAACCAGAGGATATTGAAGAAGGTAGTTAATATTATAATTTTTCCATTGTTTTTTAAACAGTTTTTGTCAACTGTAGAAATTAAATTAACAATTTTTTTAATTTTTGCAGCGAATGAAATGGATGCCGAGGCGGAGGAAGAGGTGGATTTCGAGGACGATGAAGGGGAAGAGGTTGACGTGGAGGGTTTGGAGGAGGAGGAGGTTGACGTAGAGGGTTTAGAGGAGGAGGAGGAGGAGCTGGAGGGGGACATGGACGAGAGGAATGATGACATGGAGGCAATGTATCACTCTTAGATGCGGCTGCACCAGCAGATGCTGCAGCAGCAACTACTTGAACAAGAGCTGCAACGGCAACAGTTGCTCGAGCAGCAGTATGTCCAACAGCAGCATATCCAATTCGGTGGTTATGTAGGCATAAAATTTAATTCAGATTTTTCTACAAAAGGTGCTGGTGGTTTATCCTTTTGTCCAGCACGCGATTTAAGTTTCGAGATCCTTTGGGATCTCATTTTTAAAACTATTCAAAGTAATGATGAGTTTAAACTGGACAAATCGTTTGTCGTTACTTTTAATACCATAAAAGGTATACGTGGTGCTGGACGAAAGGTTCTAACACATGAGGGTGTTGAAAAAAAGTCAATTTTGAACATTGAAAATGCCGACAATCTTTGTCTCCCGCGCTCTATTGTGGCTGCATGTGTGTACCAAGAGCGGGGTACAATTCGCAGCGGGGAGTAGCATGTAAAATGGGGAAGCGTAAGACAATCAATGGGCAAATTACAACGAGAACTAGCTACTAAACTAGTGCGGAATTTAAGTGTGACGATCCATGAATCCGGTTGCGGATTGTTTAAAGTGAATATCATTCAAAATTACTTCCTACATGAGCGAATCGCGCTAGTTATTTTTGAATTTAATAATTTTGGTATGGGTAAAGCTCCACCTGTATATGACGGTACTAAAATAATTTCAGAATCGGGGCATATGGTGCGATATAGTGTAAATATCATGTTTTATCCCGATAAAAATGACTTTGAACCGATTTTATGCTTAAAATCAGCCGCGGGTAGCCATGAGTTTTGCGTACCCTGCAATAAAAGCTACGCAAATCCAGCTACTCATAAATGCTCAAATAAATGCAGCTCATGCCTTTCAATACCCCTTGCAAATCTGCAGAAAACTTTGCATATACTAATACACCTGAAATAAACTGTGATTCCTGTAATAGGTTTTTCTTTAATAATAATTGTTTACGCAAGCATAGTGAAAAAGGCTCCTTTTCCGGTGGCAAAAGTGTTTGCTCTACGCTGCAAAAACTGCAGATGCAAACGTGCGTATAATCACGAATGTTACATGTCTCCTATTATTGAGCGTCTAGCCGATGACCCAAAAAGGGTCTGTTTCGTGTTTTACGATTTGGAAACACGCCAAACGAAACCGCTTGAAGGGGATAATTCGGTAAAAATTCATGAGCCGAATCTCTGTGTAGCTCGGAAATTCTGCTCTGACTGTTTATCGGATGAAAATATTCAAGAATCCTGTAGATATTGCGGTGTCCGTCAGCTTATATTCAAAGGGGGAAATGTTATACAGGATTTTGTAGAGCACGTAACACGTGAGGGGAAAAATTCAGGTGAAACAATTTGTATTGCACACAATGCAAAAGGGTTTGACCTGCAATTCATCCTCCGTTACTTGGTGGAAGTAAAGGGTACAAGAATCCGTCCAAAGGTGATAACGAATGGCACCAAAATTATGCTCATGCAGGTCGGGGATTGTAAATTCGTAGACAGCTTAAACTATATGCCTATGCCTCTACGTACTCTCCCCAAGGCATTTAGACTGGCTGGTAAGGGCTCAAAGAAGGGTACATTTCCACATTTTTTCAATAAAGTAGAAATTGACTCATATATACGTCCTTTGCCTCCAGTTGAGGACTACTCCCCTGATACCATGACAATCGAGGCTCGTAAAGAATTTTACGAGTGGTACGATTCCTGTAAAGACCATTATGTTTTTGATTTCCGAAAAGAGATTGTAGCCTATTGCGTGAGCAATGTGACGATACTTCGTCGTGCGTGCCTCGCATTTAGGTCTATTTTTTTAAAATACGGCAACGTCTGTCCTTTTGCTGAATGCGCCACCATAGCTTCTAAGTGTTCAAGAGTCTACCGAAAAAATTTTCTTCGCCCTGAAACCATAGGTATTATACCCAATGGCGGTTACAGACGAGTAAATGACCAGTCTGTAAGAGCCATTGAATGGTTATTATGGGTAAAAAAAGAAATCGGTGTGGAAGTTAAACACGCAGCAAGGTGTCGTGAATTCCGACTACCAGAGGGAGCTTTCGTTGGCGGATATTATGTAGATGGTGATGAAGAGCATCATGTTTTACAGTTTCATGGCTGCTCTTGGCATGGAGGTATGCAATGTAACAAAATAAACCGTGATAAAAAATTAACGTCTGGGGACACTCTTGAATCACGATATGAAAGCACTTGCGCCACGAGTGAACACATACGTAAAGATGGCTACGTATTAACTGAAATTTGGGAGTGTCAGTATGAAAAACTGAAGAAAAATACACCACAGATGCATGAATATTTAAAAAACCACCCCTTGTTGCATCAGGATGCGTTAAACCCCCGTGACGCGTTTTTCGGAGGTCGCACAGGGAATACCGTGTGCTATTATAAAGCAAGGAGAAACGAAAAAATACGATATATTGACGTTTGCTCTTTATATCCATTTATTTCGAAAATGGGTAAATTTCCTGTAGGGCACCCAAAAATTTATGTAGGTGATGAGGAGTGTAAAGGTCTAACTGGTCCCAGTTACACGAATTTGAAAAAAATTGATGGTTTGATCAAATGTCGTGCAATACCGCCTCGCAGTTTATACCATCCAGTGTTTCCTGTGAGAATGCATGGTAAACTCATGTTCCCGCTTTGCCACACCTGTTGCGAGTCTATGAGTCAATCCGATTGCACTCATGATGATGCAGAGCGTGAGTTGGAAGGAACATGGGTTGCGGATGAGTTAAATAAAGCCATGGAACTCAATTATAGAGTAATACATATTTCCGAGATATGGGAATATAAAGTTACTCAATATGATACAAAAACGCGAGAAAATTGATTATTCGCGGCTTATATAAACACGTTTTTGAAAATTAAACAGGAGGCTAGCGGGTGGTCGAGTGAGTGCGTCGATGAGGCATCAAAGGAAGCTTATGTTCGTGAGCATGACGAAATTGAGGGTATAGAGCTAGACCGCGAAATGGTCGCAAAAAATCCAGGTTTACGCTCAGTTGCGAAACTCTGTCTCATCTCTTTTTGGGGTAAATTTGGTCAAAGAGAGAATTTACCACAAACAGAAGTTGTTGAAGAGCGTCAAAGGTTGATGGAGTTATTGACTAATCCCGAGTTGGAACTTCATGATATTACACTGGTCAATGATAATGTTCTTTACGCCACTTGGTCCTATAAAGACGAGGCAAGTGTAGCATCACCCTACACAAATGTAGTGATAGCAGCTTATACTACTGCTCAAGCTAGACGAAAGCTCTTTGACTACCTGTATCAGTTAGATCGCCGCCTCTCCAGATGGAAAAACTCATCAGGTTTGTAAAATTAAGGGTATCACTTTGAATTATACAAATTCTAAGGTTTTCAATTTGGAAACCATCCGCGAAATGGTAGTCAGCAATGCTCCTCCTATTTCAATTTCATTCAGAGCAATTCGCCGAACGAAATTTCATGATGTCGTAACTAGGACAGAGAAAAAAACCTGTAGACCGGTAAATTGTAAACGCAGATTTTTTTAGAATTACGATTCTTTACCTTACGTTTATGTCGGAGAGGAAAAAACAGAATAGATTCATGGTAGTTTGGTTGTGGTAGTTTGTTTTGTTTTTCTGTAGATAATTATTTATAAAATCATGTATAAGATCTCTCTCTCCCACCTACATATGTATTGAGGAGATGGCCAGCATGGGTTCAGCTGGAGAAACATGTATGTATATTTGAATAATCTGCTCTTTAACCATAAAATTGTATAATTAACCGTTTTTTATATTTCAGCAATTTGGGATGTATATGGTCTACCCGTGTTTCTGACGGTTAATCGGCCTATCGCATATGTACGACCTTACGTACCAGAGCGATGAATCCCACCATGCCCTGCTGCAATACCGATTGCACAAGCCCTTGTGGGCAAGACCACCACCGGCCGAATCACCAGACGCTCGGCCAATACAAAGTTTGTGGCAAATGGCCTTTTCCAGTGATGAAAGGCCACCTCACGTATTTTATTAGCTTTTAAAACTATCCATAATTTTTTGTACATAAAATAAATATTATTGTTCCTTTTTAAATTGTTTTCATGATTTTTTTTAAATATCCACCTTTTTAAATTCTCTTTTTTTCTTAACATTTAGAACTTGTGAATCACGTTACACTTTCACATCTAAATGAAAAATATCATAAATAGGCGCAACAGAAAAAATTAAAAATAGTTGTAATTAATGTAGTAGCGGTAAGAGTATTAGTATTATGAGTGAAGTATATCTAAAATCAACATCTGAGACCAAACTGAAGGTAAGTATGTCTTTTAAATTTTATTCAAAAAGTCTCTCCCCGAAAGCACGGGCTGGCTGGCGGGCGCTTAAAATAAGCTAATAGCAGCGCCACCGCATCGCGGCGACCAGGGTTATAAGCTCATTGGCCTCGCCGCTGCAACCAGACCCATAAGCTTATTCGTCTGGTTACCGTGCGCGCGGAGGAATATAAGCTCATTGACTTGAATTTTGATTTCATTTTGTCATCACACCTTACGATTGAATTTGAGGTGAGAAGAAAAATCAGATAAAAGGAGATTACACTGTATGATTTCTTTATTCCTCAACATGGATCCAAGGTGGTAACATCCGTTTACATCTATAATTTCTGGTCCAACGGGTTGCGGTGAAACAATTTTTGTGAAAAAATTTCTTAAAAATATTCATTTAATGTGTGATATTGTATTTTGTCGCATAATTTTATATTATTCAGAATGGCAACCAGCCTATAAAGAATACGGGGAGGGAGTTGAATTTCGTGAAGGTTTACCAGAAGCATCAGACTATGCCAGTGATCCTCGAGACAAACTGACAATTATAGAAGATCTTATGCGTGAATCCTCGAATAACACAGTCGTCGATCTTTTTACCAAGGGAAGTCATCACAAAAATTTGAGTGTAATCTTTATATCACAAAATATTTTTCATCAGGGACATGGTCAGCGAGATATTTCTTTAAACGCAAATTATATTGTAGTATTCAAGAACCCGAGGGATCGAGCGCAAATTCAACACCTCGCTAGACAGGTATACCCTGAAAATAAACTCTTTCTACAGGAAGCTTATTATGACGCAACTTCTAGCCCACATGGTTACCTCCTTCTAGATTTAAAACAATCTACCCCTGACAAATGTAGATTTATAACTTGTATATTCCCTTCAGATTCATATCAATACGTTTACGTACCATCAAGAGGTATAAAAGCAGGTTCATCAAGCGGTCTGGTACCAGTTGTACGTTTATCATGATGACGTGCGCACGAGAATCCATCGGGAGGAAAAATGTTAAAACATTACATGCTCTCTATCATTTGGATACAGAACAACGACGTGCTGTTTTGAAAAGAGCTAACCCGCAACTCGTTAAAAGTATTTGTGAATTTGCATTGAATATTTTACGTGGAAACGTTTCTCTAAAACAATCTGAGAAGCGAAAACTGAAAAAACACAGATATGCATTAAGAAAACTAGTCATATATTATAAAAATGGAACATGCTAGGAAAATGGTAATTGTACCAAGTGATAGTGTCGATCAAATTAATCTCCAGTCGTATCCTCAACAACAGCAACAATTATTCACCGATTTCGTCACCTCAAAAACGCCCGGAAATGCAATTTCCAGACTGGACGCTGAAATGCGTAAAATTTTATACTCTCCATTATACACTGATGAACATGAAAAGTGGAAATTGTATCAGCAAGTTTTACAAAGGTTTTTGTTCTTTACTGATGAAGCAAAAAATTTAATTGGAAAGAAGAAGAAGATAAAAGACGCTGTTGAGGACAAGCTCAAAAATAAGAAAGATGAAATGACGAGTCAGGATCCAGATGACGATGATTTAACTCTGCCCATCTCAGATATTATTGCCTCTGTACCAAAAACTTATAGGGAGAAGAGTGAATTTTTGCTCGAAAGATTGTGAGCACCAGAGGTTAAAAATATAATAAAATGGGATAAATAGGGCGTTGTATTTATCGACGGAGCACGTGTTGAGGAATCAATTATTTCAGATTTAGTGAACGATGCTATTAGGTATAGGGAATCAGTTGTTGTACTAGGAAGACGTCAGTTTGCAAAGTTTCTTCAAGGAATTAAGACACCCAAAGAAATTTTGGGTAATCGTGAGTACTGGAGATCAAAATCACATGCATGTGTAACAAGATTATTAAACAACTCGCGTAAAAGTTCTACACCGAAAAAATCAATAAAACATGATGAGGATGCCGATGAAACATTAGAATATCAATCTCTCTTGACCGATAGCGAGAACTGAGAAAGTACCAACGACTCAGAAGCTGCAGATGATGATGATGATACTGTTAAAAGGAATACGAAACCACGTACCTGGATGGGCTTTAATCTTTAAAAAATGAAGCAATTGGAAGATATATATCATAACCCTTCACATGGGGCTTCATACTCTGAAGTAGAAAAGATTGCCAGGTCTGCAGGAAAAACATTCCACGTAAGCAAGTAATTGACTGGTTAAAGAGTCAAGATGCATACAATCTCCATCGGCCTATTAGACGTAAATTTGCTATACAACATTATAGTGTTTGTAATATTGATGATGTTTGGGAAATTGACCTAGCAGACTTGAAATCTTTGAAAAGCTACAATGATGATTTTTCTTATCTGCTGATTGTCATTGATGTTTTGAGCAAGTTTGCCTGGGTTGAACCACTGTAAAATAAAACTGCATCTGAGTTTAAAGAAGAATTTGAACGAATTCTGGATAGAACTGGCGATAGAACACTAGTTTATCTACAGAGTGATAAAGGTAAGGAATTTATCGGTAAAGTTTTTTAAAAATTCTTGTCAGATCGTGAAATACAATTTCGTTTTACACGTGATCCAAGTATAAAGGCCGCCATTTTTGAACGTTTCAACCGTACTCTCAAGGAACGCATTTGGCGTTACTTTACTCACCGCAATACTCATCGATACATTGACGTTCTCCAGCCAATAGTTTATGCATACAACAATGCTCGTCATTCAAGCATACGTCTGGCGCCATCTGCAGTCAATCTTCATAATGCTGCTGTAGCTTGTGCAAATATACAACGACGATTTGTAAGAGAAGTCGGCCGTAAAAAAGTGCCTAAATGCAGTGTGGGTGATGTTGTACGCATCAGTCGTGCTAGGGACATCTTTGAAAAAGGATTTGAAGCTGGCTGGATAGAGGAGCTGTTTCTTATTAAAAAGGTTAACACCTGGCGAATGCACGCACCCATCTTGTACGAATTGAGAGATTTAGCTGGAGAGGATATTGATGGGATTTTCTACGAACAAGAATGAGCTGATGTTAAAAATAAGAACGTAGAAAAGAACGAATATATTGTTGAAAAGGTAATTCAATCAAAGGGTCACGGAGCTAACAAAAAGCTCTTTGTAAAGTGGGTTGGACACCCTGACAAATTCAACTCGTGGATAACAGCTACAGAGCTAAAAACTCTACAATGAATGGCAAAGATCAGTTTTATCTCATTTCGCCAAGTGATAGTAGTATGAAGTACTTTCCACAGAATACAATCACTCACTTTATCACACAACTTCCCCATGAAATTCGACTGCATGGTCGCTGGGTGGTGAGACTCACAGAGATTCAGTTTCCACGATCATTTCTCCATGTGAGAGGTGAATCAAGCATGGAAAATCGCATCTCAATTGTACAAAAATCAATTGTAGAGAAAATAGGGCTCATTGAGAAATCTACAATTGAAAGCGTTCGGTTGAATGAGACTGGCAGTGTAGATTTAGCCTTATCCGGAAATGCAGACAAACAAGGCGACAATACTGCCATCTTAACTGATGAAGGTTTTAAACCGGAACTGTTTAAAGGAAAATGGAAACGCGTAATTACATCTTTCTTTCCACCTGGAGTTTATTCACAGCTGGATGACTTTATTTATGCTGTAAATAAAACTCCTGAAAGAAATAAACATGTGGTTGTTAAACAAGAAAAAAGAAACAATAATTATATAACACTGGTGAAAATATGTAAAGAGGATGATGTTTACCGAGAATCTCGATAAACATGACAGCCTTCGAATTGAACTTCGTGTAGAAGAAGCACTACAGCAAACAATTAACTGTATAGTCTACGCCGAATACGACAATGTCTTGGAAATTGACGCGTCCAGACAGGTTATAGTAGATTATAGCGGTTAAAACCTGTACAGACCTGCATAAACCTGTTTAACAGAACCGGTTTTCACCATCAGTTGAAAATGCAGGGGGAAAAAGCGAAGAATATGTACAAGGGTATATAAGACGCTCTGCTCAGTTGCTTGCAGTCTCTTGTAAAGGTCTTTTCATCCTCACCTTCCCCGTTGACTGAAAAATAGACTATATAATCGACATACAAGGCTTTCGAGATATAGATGATGATTTTATACCAAAAGAAGTGACTGTCGTTGCTGTCAATCATAAATACTTAGTCCATTGGATCGTTGGGGCCCCATATCTCTTCTCGGAACTTCCTGCAAGTTCAAAATCACAAAACAACTGACTAACCTGTTTCTATCATGGAATTGAATGGTTCGATGGAGATATCCCATTGAAGTTTTTATATTCAAACCTTCGAGAGGTTGCCAAAACTGCATCACAGATTTATACACGTGGTCGAGAGAAAAGCCTCGCTTTTGCAAAAAATCACCAGCAGACAAATCATCAATTTGGAAGAAGTAAACTGTCCAAGATTCAAAAAACTCGACGACAGGAAAGATTTCTGTTTTCATCATGAAGTTAGAAAGGAGGAAATGTTTAGATGTGCTCTGAACAATGCCATGAAACTTCGTCACTGGCTTCGAAGACAACGACAAGAAGAAATTCTCTGTAAACTGCCAAACGGAAGGTCAGCGTACGGAAAAACAATAATATCCAGAAATTCAGTTCCAGACGGTGGTGAGATCAAGACTGAATCTTCAAATGAAACAACCGATTCTAAACCTTGTCCTTACGGAATTGTAAGCATTAAACATAAACAGTCTGGAGATATTGCAGGCTCTCCAAGTTTTACAAGTGCCCAGGATTGGTGTATACCCAGCAGATCAAATTCCCAAAACCTGGACAAGACCGGCTGCAATAGTCGTTAACACTGATGACCACACTCAGCCTGGTTCCCACTGGGTCGGAATCCATATCGACGGAACTGGTAGAGGAACCTACTTTGACAGTTACGGGATACCGCCTCTTATTCTTCAACATCTTTATCGCCTACGTAGAAACTCCAGCCTCTACAGATGGAACACGAAACAACTACAGAGTACCTCTTCAAATGTATGTGGTCAATTTTGTATCATGTTTCTTCATCATATGTGTTATGGTGGTACTTTGCAACATTTTACTGATATTTTTATAGACAATCTATTAGATAATGATCGCATTGTGGTAAACTTTCACAAAAGACTTTTAGACAAGTATAAACTGAAATGGGTTAGAGCTCCGGACTCTAAACATGGCGGCAGATGTACTTGCTCACTACAGAATAAAAATCGTTTAGATTCATGTGTGCAATCATGTTCATCGAAACTCGC
>CAKNXH010058858.1:142184-163283 GCA_932178445.1 Andricus quercusramuli
ATATATGTATTGCAGAGGTGATAAGTTTTGTTTTCTTTTCTCATGTGAAATAGTTAGTTGGAAATTGTCGAGTTTGGCTCTTCTCCTAATTTTGACCCCTCTCGTATTTGTAATGAATCATCTCGCTACCTTACAAGTGTACTCTTATTTATAGAATATAATTAAGAATTTAGATGTAATTTTTTTACTACGTTTCTCAGGTACCTACAGTTATATCCTTAGAATTAACCCTCATCGTACGATCCTCAAAAAACTTCCGTAGCGTACACATGGGGTTAGGCACACCCCACTCAACTTTGATTGCAAGTATCTATTGTTCTTATTCGTCGATTTACTTGTTTTTTTTTATTGAAAGGAAATTTCATCAGGAAAACGATGAGTAATGCGAAATTACTGTATTTTGATGCATTTTATATGTTTTTGGTCAAATACTGAACACAATTTTACATTTTTGCCGTTGAAAAACATGTTTTTTTCAAAAATGAATATAAAACTGATAAAAGAATGTCCCTGCCTTAAGTTACATATTACTGGAAAGGTGGAGAGTTGGGAAATGTTACTCAAGTACTGTTTTTGCGATTCCCTCCAAAAAGTATATTTTTTTGACCAACTGAACTTTCACGATTTCCGAAGTTCCTGAATATGATGAAAACGTACTAATTTTTTCATTGAATGGCATACAATTAGGTGTTAAATCAATTTTTTTTCAGTAAATGGAGACGAATAAAGATAAGATTACACATAAAACCTATAATCTAACAAAAATGAGAATTAATTAAAAAATTGATCTTCGAATATGGAAAAGCAGGCATTGAAAGTTAAATTTATGACTCAAATTTTTTTACACATTCCAATTTATTGGAAATAGCTTTTGATTATACAGAATTGTAGAGTATCTTAAAACTAACGAGTTGCTGCGTGCTAGCCTTGTCAATGGCAACATAAAAGCGAAGATTCGCGCTCAATATGAGTTTTCATCAATGTCGGATTTTGCTACGTATCGTTCTATGGGGTTACGTACACCCCACGCGCAACTTTCGATACTTGCAGCTTGACGACAAAACGGCTAATGAAAGAAACTGACTGGGGATATTGTAGGGGGGCCCTCAGATATTTTTCTCATCCAGGTATCCCCTCCCTCCTGTGCTCCATTAAGGAATAACGCAACTTAAAAGAGGGTCGTGGGGTTAGCGTAACCCCATGTGTACGATGAGGGTTAAGAACATAGATGTAATTTTTTCTTGAACAAGAGTAAATAAAAAAACATGTAACCATGAAAAATATGTTTTAATTAATTGACCTGTCCTTTAGCCTCAGTTACTTATAAAAATTTCGTTTAAGAGGTTAAGTTAGACGTAAGTTAGACTTAAGTAGCATCCCCACTCCAAATTTCCCAAAGTACTCCAAATTCGCCAGGGTACACACCACAGCGGACCCCTTACTTCAAATTCGCCAGGGTACGAACCATAGCGGACCCCCCACTCCAAATTCACCAAAGTACTAGGCATGGCGGACCCCCCACTCCACATTCGCCAGGGTACACACCACAGCGGACGCCCCACTCCACATTCGCCAAAGTGTGCGCTATCTACTTCGTCAATATTAGATGTATCGAGTTGATCCTGAAAATTTTTCTACAGAATTAGCTATAGAATGCGAATGAGAAATTACTTTTTGAAATTCGCCCACATAAGTATGTTTTATAGGATCCCCAATAAACCTCGTAAGTGAAAAATTGGGTATTGCGAGTTTCTGGCGTTGACTATTATTTTGTTGAGGTTTGTTTTGGTAAAGACTTTTTCTAATAAATAAAATATTACTTCAATGTGACAATTTAATGTTTAAATATATTTTTCAAACAATTCATTATTGTCTATAGCCATTGCATCTTATAATGGAGGTGAAAAGTCGCGGTTTTTTCTGAATTTTTCAACTGGTTCTCAACTTTTCAGCTAGAGCGAGGCAATAATCAATTTCATTCAACAGAAATAATTGTTTAAGCCACTTAATATTTAAAATAATATTCTCTTAGAATAATCCTAGTATGTCGCAGTTTATTCTAAAATTTTCCACTTTTGGTTCACTTTCAAGTTATAGTAGGGCCATAATTAAATCAAGTTAACAAACATAATTGTTTGAATAATTCATAATTATTTTTTTATGATATTCTCTTTGAATAATGTTACAAAATTGGTGTTTTTCTGAAATTTTCAACTCTTCTTCTACTTTTCACTTAGAGTATGGTAATAGCGACTGAAATTCAACAACACTAATTTTGTGAACAACTTATTATTGTTTTTAATTATCTTGCCCTACAATAATGCTAGATAGTTGCGGTTATTTCTGAAATTTGTTGACTTTGTCTACTTTTTACTTAAAAGATCATAATGTAAGAGAAAATTGCTAAAAGCAATTATAATTTATTAAAACAATGCATTTAAACATCTAATTATCAGTGTGGAATAGTATTTTATGTATTAGAAACAATTTGTTTGAAAAAATCGCAAAAAAATTTTAATTAGCGCCAGCAGCTCGCAAAACCCAATTTTTCAATTATGGGCTGTTTTTGGGCCCCTATAAAACAAACATATGGGGGTGATATTTAAAAACTGATTATTTATTCGTATTCTATTCCTAATTGTGAAGAGCAATGTACAGTTTCAACTCGATGCACCTAATATTGACGATTCTGAATGAAATGTACAAAAACGTATTTTTTTCTTCTGGGAAATATGTGTTAAACTTCATGGGACTGGCGGAAACTCCGAATATAATTTTTTATTAAAGGTCGAAAAGAAATATACTTTTCCATGGATGATTTTATGCAAAATGAGCATGAAAAAGATCCAGAATTAAAAACCATACATCAAATTACCTCACTTTTCGGAAAATGTAATAATCTAAATAGATTGGATCAGAATCACCCATAAATCTGTATATCATTTTTTAACGCATTTTTTTCATTTGAACAAATTTGGGTCCCGTTTTCCTGAATGTGCGGATTTCTTTTCAGAAACACATTAGGTAGATGTCCCAGTAATCGGGACGGTCCCAGTAATCGTGAGTTTTGAGGTGTAAACGCCAGAATTAAGTATTTTCCGCATAAAAATACAATCCTAAAATATTTTCAAGTAAGGTTGAACAATGCTTGTTGTGGAAACCGAATTAGTTTTTTTATACAAATAGTGCACATGGGTAAAAAAATGTATTTGTATTGCCGGTGGCGATGAATCACGAAACGTGGAAAATAGATTAACATTTTGGTTAGGAAAGGCGTCTCTTTACTTAAGCTTTTACTATGTCAAGGAATTAGTTTATCGGGACGAAAATAACTTTATTGGCATAAAAAATAATTTTTGTTTCATAAAATAAAGTAAAATCTTAATTTAGTACCTTCTCGTTCAAGAAATATCGGTCACGATTATAGGGACATTTCAAAAGCAAAGTTGGTCGAGTAATCGTGACCTGTCACGAAGTCTAGGACGACTCTGTCAAAATTGTATTTCCATATTTCGTTACAAATAATAATTTAATTAATTTCAAAAAGGTATGAAATGAAATCGGAGAACTGACTTATTACTGTGAGTAGTAATCGTAATATAAATCAGTGCTTAAAACTGAAAGAAGGTGATGTAAAATATTTGAATGAGTTTAGAGATTTCATTATCAATTTTTGAGTTTAATATCATTCTTCGGTGAAGTTAATACTTATTAAGTAATTTTTCATTAGATAACATTAATCTATACTGCATTATATAAAGAAAAATGTGTAATAGATATATAATTATTGATAGTTTTAATATTGTGACAACGTAAACAGAAAATAACCTCATTTTTTTAGTCACTGCATTTGATCAAATTTCGTGTGCTACATCTAGTTACTTAAAATGTTAATGATTTTTAATTATAATATTCAGTATTGTAAAAGAATTTCAGCATTGTCGTTATTACTTATCGTGATAAAAATTCTAATAAATATTTATCTCGGCTTATTTTTGTGACCACTTTATTTCTTATGAATAAAATATTAATTTTATTCTATAATATTTTTAACTGAAATGAAAACTAAACATTTTAAAAGAAAATTCATTTTCATTATGATTGATTTTCATAGAGTCCATCAGACTTATTAGAACTATCAGAAGATTCGATTTTAAGGTTGTGTCGACGGCTTTTATCACAGAGGTCTCAATCAATATAAAACTAACAATACATCTTTCATTTCATTAAAGTATAGTAAAAAAAAAACAAAAATACACTTAAAATACACCTCCAAATTGCTAAAAACTGATTTCAAGAAAACTTAACCTTTTTCACGAAGACTGGGACAACGACTCACGATTACTAGTACATGACAGATTTGGAAATCACGATAACTGGGACATCGGTGCTTTTCGACTTTTAATTGTTTATAAATAAGAAGTAATATTAAATATAATGTCAGAACAATTTTTACAATATTCTAGGATGTTTAATGCTTCAATCAGTACCAATCATTTTTCAAACAATCCTACAAAAACAAGTTTCTAAATATTTGAAGTCGATGAAATCTCTTATGGTCACGATTACTGGGACGTTTACCTTAAAAGACTAAAAAAATATTCACTAATTTTTTTTTGGACTTCTTACTTTGTATCATGAAGCTTATGTTGTTAAGAAAAAGCGTATTCTCATACGATTCGCAGCTCCTTTTGGCTCCGTAGCTTTTGAATACCAAGAATATCCATATTTTCTTATAATATGAAATAAGTCCACGTGGACAGAAGAACCATGGGAAGAAGGTTCGTCAAAAGTCCACGCTTGTCCACGAGGGGTGAGGCGGGGGTGAAGATGTAGTAAAAAATTGTCCACGTGGTATATGGATTGCTCCCTTGAAGTCATTTAAATTCTCCTAAAGTGACTTGAAATCTCCCGGAATATCTTAAGCCATTTGCATTCACATGAAGTCACTTTCCCCTAAAATTTAAACAAGGTCATTATTATTAATAAAAACAGAAAATACTATTTTTTAAATCCGAATTCAAAATGCTCATGAATTCTCATTAAATTCTTAAAGCACATAAAGGTCCACCATATTCTCATGCTCATGAGAATTTCTCCGAGCATTTAAACTCTTTAGAACACTATGTGAAGGCGGTCTGCGCAAACTCGAGAATACTCTCGACTTGGCAGCTCTCTGGTTTATACGCTACCTTCATGCATAACCACGGCTTACGCATGAAGTTTGCGTTAAGGTAACGCTATGAAGTTGGCTGAAATGCATGTCGTTTTTATAATGGGATAAGCAATAATATTTTTGAAAACTTTTCTTACAACTCCCAAATCTTGCAACTATTTTAGAGGTCAGGAATTTGAAAAAATGTTTGGATAATTATTATTTCCACTAATAGATAAATTTTCACGAGATCATCACATTGTCGCATTATGAATTCTGCTTTCCGAACAAATCCTTTTGAAGACGAATCTTGTCAATGCGGCACGGATACATTTGGATTTTACGAATCTATTACATAATTTCGATCCTTATTCACTCCAACTTAATAATCCGACCAAACACAGATGAAACCCGATGTAAAATTGACAAGTTTCAACACAAAACCGGGAGCTCGACCCAACGTAGTCTCAAGCCGGTAGCCGACGGCAACCGATTCGACGATTGAAATTGAGAATAGGTTTTTAACAAGAGTAAGAAAATAAAATATAATACACCTAACTATATGTGGGCCATAAACAGAAGGATACTGTAAATATACATTCCAACACTCAGAACCGCATTTACGTTGTCTTTGACCATGGAACAGTATGACACAGTAGCGCTTAGAGTTGCGGCGTAAACAACTTTAGGTACGGTGTCTCAAAATACATATCTTAACATTACAAAATTAAGTTTTTACAATTTTATTTCAATTGTAAAATATATGTAATTGGAAATTAATTGTAAATAATTGTAAAATTAATGTAACAAAATTTATTTTATAAAGAAATATCTCATGATTTTAAAAGTACAAAACAATTTTAAAGGTAATTCTTTGTAGTACTTTAATAACTAATGAACATATTTTTAGAATATTCTTCCTTGATTCTGCTCTAGAGTCAAACATGGTACAAAAAACTGTCGTGAAATTAAAAG
Organism: Andricus quercusramuli; assembly: GCA_932178445.1. Classification (NCBI taxonomy): domain Eukaryota; kingdom Metazoa; phylum Arthropoda; class Insecta; order Hymenoptera; family Cynipidae; genus Andricus; species Andricus quercusramuli. The sequence continues at coordinate 148,315 of CAKNXH010058858.1, forward strand.
AAAACTGTACTCTGTATACATTAATTTTAAAAATGAAAAATATTAATACTTTTCATAAATATTCCTAAATTTTATTTGAATATGATACACATTGATATTTATTTTAAAAATTCTTGTAAAAACCTTAGGGAATAGATTTCAAGAATGAAATATAAAAATATCTCCATTATTTAGTGCATTGCCAAGCTCTGCTTCCGCGGCTATTACTTAATACTTATCTACTATTTACAATATTTACAGATTACTTATATCTACTTCCTCTCCTATTTACAATCTTTCCTTTATCATTCATCTTGCTCCTTCCTTCTCTACTTCTCCATCTTACCCAACACTCCCTCACCCATGCTACTGCCTTTTATCCACCTTTTCATGCATTAATACCTCCATGCTTATCCCACTCCTTTCCACCTCTACGCACTGCTCCAACCAGTGCTCCACTCTTGCATCCCCCTTCTCACACAGTTCACACATACTCTTCTCCCGAGAGAGCCAGAATTTATTAAAACCCTCCATGCACCCACATCTCATCCTGGCTATAAGATCCTGACTTCCTTTGTCTCCTTACGTGAATATTGCGCTCTCGCCCTTGGCATAATCCACACATAGTTCCCATTAAACCTTGACTCTCTAATTCTCTTTTCCCCTGCTGTCTTCTCTCTCCATGCCGTTTTCCTTAAGCAACTCATATACCTTCCTTCCTTGTGTATCCTTCTCCCTTCATCCATCTGCAGTCCATTCGTTCTAAAGTACATTCCTTTTTCAACCTCCATCTTCCCACCCCCTCTCCTGATCTCCTTCTCCAATCAACACTCCCTAACTAGCTTACTTCCCCCCTCTTCCAAAACCTTCTCCTTATATTCATACGCCTGACTCTCCGCTAGAATCCCTACACTCGTTCTCCCCGACTCCCTCCTGACAATATAATTAGGCGTGTTTCTTGCCAACCCCAGGGTCTACTTTACATACATCTTCTGTCTTCTATTCACCCTCCACGTCCCTTCCACCCCCACACCTCTACTCCATACAATAGCACAATCATCACTAGTAAGTCAATCCATTTCATTCTCATTCCAGAATCATCTGCGAATAACTTCTTTCCCAACGCCCACACCTGCCTCATCACCACATTTGCCCTCCTCACTCTCTCTTTTATGTGACCATCCACTCCCCTATTCCTCCGAAAAAAGAAGCCCAGGTACACAAACTCTCCCACCTCCTGCACCGCCTTTCGCTTCCTCTTACACTCCCCTCCCTTGTCCCTTATCCCTCCTTCTCTGAACACCATAAACCTTGGACTTGTCCGCATTCAGCTCTAATCTGTTTTTATCCAGATATCTTCTCAAACTCGTCATCATCTCCTTTAAGGCCTTCTCACTTCTTGTCAGCAACACTATGTCATCTGCGAACGCTAGTGGTCAAATTCTAACCCCTCCTATCCTGACTCCTCCTACCACCCCGACCTCCAGCTTACTTTTCGTATTCGCAAATAGAATCGCAAAAAAAGTTGGGCTAAACGGACACCCTTGCTTTAACTCACTATCCATCCAGAATCCCTCCGGAATCGCCTCTCCTGCTCTTAACTTATCTTTAGTCTCCTCATATATCTCCCTTACCCTCTCGATCAGGCCTCTCTCCGCTACCCTATCCTTCATCGCCTCCCATAATCTCCCCCTATCCACCGAAGAAAACGCGCCTTGGAGATCCAAGAAAAAGCGTACACTCCCGACCCCTTCTTCGCTAATTCTGTATCCAAAACGTGCTGCAGAACGTAGTGTGACGGGGTAATTTTGTACCCCGCACAAAGACATCTAAAATCTCTGAAAATCAGCGTAAAAATAATCATTTTACTAGGGCTATGAGTTTGGAATCACGAATCAAACCCACGGACTTTCTGCGAACAGTACTATACTAGCCGGGAATATAAGAGTTCCACGGCTAGTGGTTCAAAGAATAATAGTTTGTTGGAATCTTAAGAATCATAATAAAATTTAATGATGGGTAATTCATAATTTATTTGATTTTTATTGTTGTATAAACTCACCTTGACTTTCTATACAACTAAACAGCACCCGTCAAAATAGGGAGGTTAGGTCATCCGACCAGAACCACAAATTGCTAGACACGGGTTCCAAGTGTCTTATTATATTTTATGTTATTTTATTTCAATTTCTTTTATTTTCCTTGTTTATTTCATATTCATCTCGGGTGGAAGGGTGGATTAACCACCCCCCACACAACGATAACAACAACTGTCAGATTACACGAGGTTGGCTGCATTGGGGGTCTGCTGTCGCCAAGGACTAAGAAGAGGAGATTTTCCTGGCGCATGCGTAGTGGACGGGATTCCCATACGTGCAAGAGTGCTCGGAAAAATTGGAAGCAACCCTGGCGGACCGAACGAACGGAGCGGATACGCTACAGCGTATCCTTATAGTATCCACATCGTATCCTCTCCGTATCATGCAAGAAAAAATCATTAAAAAAAAAAGATGAACATTTCACTTGTTGAAATTCGGATTCTAAGTGAAATTTTGCGTTAAAAGGTCACGGAGTGATCGCAATAGTTTTTCTTGCAACATTAAAAACTTTAAAAAAATATAATACTTATCGATAACGTGGGCTGAAGGCGACTTCAAACGCATCGTCGACGGATAACGCCTATAAAGTACTACTGAATCACGATGCGTTTGAAGTCGCCTTCAGCGCACGTCATCGATAAGTATTATATTTATTAAAAATTTTTAATGTTGCAAGAAAAACTATTGCGATTACTCTGTGACCGTTTAACTCAAAATTTCACGTAGAATCCGAATTTCAACAAGTGAAATGTTAATCTTTCTTTTTTAATGAGTTTTTCTTGCATGATACGGAGAGGATACGATGTGGATACTCTAAGGATACGCTGTAGCGTATCCGCTCCGTTTGTTCGGTCCGCCAGGGAAGCGGCCATGGAGAATCTGCGTGCTGACCTGAGCCAGCCCCACCCTGGACCCTCAACTAGCGGCAGACGGTGAAGGCTTGCGTGGCAGATAACGCAGGTGGACTGTGCGCCAGCACGTAGCGGGGTTACGAACTTGGCGGTTGTCCTTCTTCCTTCGCTCGTTCTCTCACTCTATAGTTCGACGCTCGTACTCGGGTGGCACCCCGACTCTTATGAGAGGGAGAACGGAGACGCCACTCTTAAAATTGTCATTCGTGATTCTAAGCTCGCCGCATATACCTCGCATGTCGAGATACTAAAGTAAAACTACCGAATATTAAGAAAAAAACTGATGCGGACATGAATGGAATGAGAGGACGCTACAGAGGAGGACGATTTCTGCTAGGTGGGTTCCCATTTAATTCTCTCCTTTAGAGTTTAACTTGTCGCGTTTCAACGTCGTGTGACGAAGTGGTAGACACACGCCGTTGAAATTTGTTAGTTGCTGACCTCGGGCAAGGTCATATTTTGCTTTTGTTCTTGTTCGCGCTCAGGATGAAATGTATCATTTTGAATTAGTTTTGGGCATCCGGGGCCCCCGGTCGTGCCGTTAACTTCTGAGAGCTCAGTTAAAAAATTGTAATAAAATAACATTTCAAGTGGTCTCTCGGACCACTCTGTATACAGTAAGTGTCGAGTAGATGTAATCGTGCTCGCCTCGGGGTGAAAATGAGTGTCGGGAACTTAGTCTTTCATGAATACTTATATTAAAATTTCCATACTTAAGATGCTGATTAGTCTTATTTAACCTCTCACTGCGTCATCCCCTTACTCCGCCACTCTACTGGAGTTTTCGGGCACACCATGCGTAATGGGAAAAACTTAATAATGATTTTGGTAGTTTTGAATACTTAAAATTACCTGGCGCCCTTCAGGCATCTCTTGGACTCATTCTGAGTCCAAGTCTCAATTAAAACTTTAACATTTAACCAATCAGCAAAAAAATACCCTTATAAATGACGCCCGACGTATGGGCTTGGGTGACGCAGGGAGAATATTAAAGGGATATTGGAAACGGCTCAAAATGAATTTTGAAATGCCACTCCAAAATAAAATTAAAAATTGTAAATGTTCGGATATCGAATGAATTCGAGTTTCAAAGGATTCAGTCCGAAATAAATTGAAACTAATACTTGACAAAAATAATGCCAGTTAAATTCGTAAGGAAATAAATTGGAACAAATAAAGTTCCAATTATAAAAGTGTTTTGAAGTTTGAGGTGACTGGTGATAAGAGAGAGTGAGTCACCACACATGAACCTGATTTGAATGGCGATTCGACTGTTGACAAACAGCACTGATCAATTAAAGTCCGTCAATTGAAAATTAAAGTGGAAATAACTCTAAATAATTTTCAAAATAGGGTACAAAATACGAACCGAAATAATTTATGAGGGAAAACAAAGCAAAATGGAATAGAAGCAAATAAATTTCATTTTGGTTGAAATTCAAGAAGTAAACCTCCCTATTGGGGTAGGAAACTAAATGATAAATTATTTCAAAATGCAAATAAGTTTTTTTATTGTGAATTAACAATTTGACAGACAATTGAGGGGGTTTGATTGGTCAAACACATAATTTTCAAGGAAACGGACACATACCATACATAACCTCAATGCAACAATTGAATAATAATCCCGTAATTAACTAATAATGGTTATTAATCAGTTAAAAATTGTTTGTTTATCCTTTTTGATGTGGCAAGGATAAACAGACAAAACTGAATTCGCTTTGCGATGAATCGAACATAACCTCAATGCGATATTAAAGAATCATCACCTAAATTAAGCAATGGTGATTACCTGTCAGTAAAAATGGTTTGTTTATCCTTTTTGAAGTCTCAAGGATGAACAGACAAAACTGAAGTTGCATTGCAGCAGCAATGACATAACCTCAATGCAATATGGAATAATAATCCCTTAATTAACTAATAATGGTTATTGATCAGTTGAAAATTGTTTGTTTAACCTTTTTGAGGTAGCAAGGATAAACAGACAAAACTATAGTCGCATTGCGAGCCCCAACAAAACCTCAATGTAACTTGGATGGGTCAATCCAATAATCAAACAACGGCAATAGTGAGGATCTAATAATAAATCCAGATTCACCTCCAGCTTCAACGATATATTTACTTGGATTTGAGTATTCTGCCAGGAGAATCGAACATTCAAATGAATTTCTTCTGTTTATTGTGCATGATAAATTTAAGATTGATTGATTTGATTTACCCTGATTGATGTGAATATACTTTCAATTTCTTTTTAATTGTACTTTGAAACCTTGATTTTCTTTTGTATTGTACTTTAAACTTTTGAATTGTGTTGTGGGATTGCTATCAATTCAAAATGGCGGATGAGCGGGAAATTGGTAACCCACCTTACATATTGTCGATGTCGGAGGATGACCTCAGACAATACCTGCACGAAAGGGGACTTGACCTCTCGGGATCCTTAGAGGTTCTACAGGCCCGGGCCATACGGTCCCTGAGAAGAACAGTTTCGGTACCGGAGGTGCCCAAATCCATGGAATGCGAACCGGAAATGGAACTGGAAGGCGTGCATCGCCCGGTCAAATTACAAGAGTTTATTAATGACATTGTCGGCCGGGTATTACTTCACACAGAGAGAGAGACCCCTCGCGTGATAGTAGTGAGGTAGATCCCTACGACGAATGCTTGGGTGCTGCCCGGAGATTATTCGAATCTCCAGCTTTCAGTACTGGGGGGCAAGTAAGTAGCAGGTCACTCGAACCACATCCTACCCCACCCTACTCGGGTGCGACTGGCGTCCATACCTCGGTCACTATTACTTCCTCCGTTTTTTGTTATACAAGCCCAGTGATGACTTCAACTTTGTACAACCCATCGAATAGTATTGACACGAGGGGCAGCGTTGTAGGAGTGGTCCCATCTCACTCTGATACAATTACCGCGCCAACACCGTCACGTAGTGGGGTATCGGTGGGAGTTAACGTTGCGCCACCACAGGTAGACAGTAAGAATGGAGCCATTTCACGGTTTCCCACAAATACTCGCAGGCATTCTGAGGGGGCTAACCCCACACGAGCCATTCCGTATAGGGGATGGGAAAATAACCCGTGGACGTCATCGTCCCAACGCGATCATACTCAAACGCAATCAATTCAGGACTGCGTTCAGCCGGTTACTTGGCATCATAATTTTGTTCCGGCCAATAGTTCCGGCTTCATACCGACAGCGGCATCACCGGCCCTAGGGGCAGTTTTGGCAGCATCTACGCCGTTTGCGGCTGGACCACAGAGGTTCAGTCCATATTTTCAGCAGACCACTATCGGTATGCCTCCCTCAACCCTGCCACCTTACTCGACAATTTTCGCGAACCCTAACCAGTTAGGAGGGGCTAGGCCCCTCCCACTCAGTACCCCTATTCGAGGTCCCACAATAAAACTGTGGACACAATTGTAAAAAAATGGGGAATCACTTTCATTGGCGATAATGAAACAAGTGCTGAAAACGTTTGGACCAGGGTGAAAGAGGGGCGTTCCGTTTCAGGCCTCACGGATGAGGAATTACTGATAGGGATTCGATTTATTTTGGACAAATTGCCTCTACAATGGTTCCGTTATAATTCTCATGCCCGGCCTACCTGGCAGCACTTCAAAACTGCGTTCCTAATGATGTACGGAGACATCAACAATCAATGGCGTCTTGAAGAACAAGTCGCCACTCGTTATCAGGGTCGTGATGAAAGGACCGCTGATTTTCTAACCTGCCTGCAAGGTTTATTTCTAAAATTCCAGCGGCCTCTCACCATGCACGAACAAATGGACAGGGCCCATCGTAATCTCAGACCTGATCTGCAAAGGTCTATTCGACGCTTTGAGTTTTCTGATTATAATCAGTTAACGCTGCTGGCAGTTGAAGTAGAAAGAACGGCGAATCTAGATAAAGGGGAGCGGTTACCTCCTAGCCCAGAAGATTCATTCTTTCCCGAATTGGCTTATGCCAAAAACCCTAACCTTCCTCGCGGATCTGGTAAAATCACTAGTGGTACCACATCGATCATTTTTCAATTTGATATTTTTAGTTATATTTGATCGTCTCTTTGTTATTATGATTACGGATTACGATATTCTAATTTTCCATTTTTCATAAAATTTCTTAATTTTATTAGTAGATCTTTCTAATCTATGAACAATAGTATAAGTTCTGAAAGAGCATGTATATAGAGCTGTATCATCTGCATATTGACTTACATGCACTTCATCTATTTTTGGAATATCATTAATATCCAAAGTGAACAACGTTGATCCAAGTACTAAGCCTTGTGAGACTCCTGCAGCTATGTCTTTAATTGAGGAATTTTTATCATCATAATGTACACACATTTTCCTATCTGCAATGCAAGACTTAGTCAAATGTAATAGGTATGATGAAAAATTATATTCAATTAGTTTGTATGCCAGTCCTAAATGACATTTAGTATCAAAGGCCTTTTCGATGTCCATTGGTAATACTCCCGTGTGCTTCTTTTTATTGAAATTCTCATTTATATGATTAACCAGTCTTGCCAATCGATCCACTATACTATGTTTTTTTGCGGAAACTAAATTGTTCGTCCATCATTATCCTATTTTCATCAATGAAATCTTTCATTATTTTTTGAATAATTTTCTCAACAACTTTACTAATATGTTTCAGCAAACTAATAGGACGATATCTCTGGTGTAAACTATTGTTGTTACCAGGCTTTGCAAAAACAAAAAATATTACAGTTGTTCAAAGTTGAGGAAAGTAACACAAGCACATTAGAGAATTTACTATTTCCGTAAAAAATATTAAATCTTTTCCAGGGAGTCTTTTCAGTAGATAGTATGTTATCCCGTCATCACCAGGAGCTTCATTGTTCTTTAAATTTCTAATAATTTTAATCACTTCAGTTGGCGTAGATAGTTTTATCTCCTCTGTTTTCATTCGATTATTTTTGAGATATTTCCTAACAGCCCTAATAACTATTCTGTCGTGAGTTTTGCAAAAAAATATTTGTATTTCAAACATTTCTTTGAAGAGCATCACTACTGTACCACGCACAATAAATAAACAAGTCTAGTGATGATTGTTGGTCTGATAAATTTTATTTTGTTATCACGTGCAATATATATTTTCCCCAGATTTTTCAGTTTGAACTTACACCCATTTGGTAATTTTATTGTACTTGTATACATGTAAATTCCTTTAGGATTGGTTCACCCCCATGTAAATTTTTGACTAAATTGAGAAATTTACATTTTTCAACCCTCTGTGTGACGAAATTTTTTTGCTCGGTTTTGTACGTGAAACTTACTTTATTTAGCAAAAATATAATAAAATTCACTTAAGGGTAGTTACCCCTTATAAATTGATTTCTCGTCAGAATGCAAAAATACGTAAACTTTACTTTATTATCGCGTGCAACATATATTTTTCCCAGATTTTTTAGCATGAATTTACACCCATTTGAAAATTTTATTGTATACTCGTAAATCCCTTTGGGGTAGTTTACCCCATGTAAATTTTTGACTAAATTGAGAAATTTACATTTTTCAACCCTCTGTGTGAAGAAATTGTTTGGCTCGGTTTTGTACGTGAAACTTCCTTTATTTGTAAAAATGCAAACATACCTCAACTTTATTTTATTATCGCTTGCAACATATAATCTTCCCAGATTTTTTCGGTTGAAATCATGCCCATTCGGAAGTTTTTTGTATAATTAGAAATTATTGTGGGGTACTTTACCCCCCAAAATTTTTTTCGATCAAGTTGACAAAATCACGTTTTTCATCTTCTATTGTGAGGACATTGTTCGTGTTGGTTTGATTGTGAAAGATTCTATTGTATGTGAAGCAATTAAATGGGTATTTGGTACCACACTTTTCGGGAGTAGTTTTTACCCACTTAAAAACATTTTTAGCACGTAAGAAAAAATATGTGTCGCTTAGTTTTGCGAGTACTACAACATATATGAGACTGAAGAAAATCGGAGGGGACACCTACACAATGCTTCTTGTAATTCTAATGTTAAGATGTAACCTTCAGGTCAATCGTCAGGAATATTGAAAAAGTTTGGTTCATTATCAAAATTTTCAAACCATTTGAAATCTTTGTATGGTAAATATTGGCTCATAGCGACACCATATTGGTTATTACTATCAAAGTACATTATGTAAGACTCTGGTTCATTTGGATTGAAATTTAATCCCATAAATATATTATTTGCCTTTGGATATATCTATTAGAGCATTGGGAAACCCCACCTCGAATACATTTTTCAATGAATAACAGCATTTCAACATCTGTGAATAAATCGAGTTTAATTCCTGCACATTGCATCAAAAGCAAGCCCCGGTTCTATGTAATAGTGTAATGGATTTAATTGTACGTTGAAAAACATGTTCATCTAAAATTTCGGAAAATATCAGCCAAAAGTAAAACGTCAGTTTTTAAATAAAGTTCAAAGTATTCAGCCATTGTTTTTAAATTGAAAGTTTTGCATACTTTACAAGCATGCAGATAATCTTGGTCTGAAATATATGAATCGTTTAATTTTTAATAAAAAGCCTCTTTAATTATTATGATCGTAATGTTTTTCGTCTACATAGTCTAAAATCAATATTTTTTGAATATTGATTATTGATTTTATGAGTTTCGAAAAAAATCTCTCTAGCTCCGCTGGGATTCGAACACCACGTCTTTCAGATTTCCAGTCCGAATGCTCTAAACCACTAAGCGACGCAGAGACGAGAACATTTTCTTTAAAACTCCTACAAGTTGGATGTCGACGTCATTCGATACTTGTTAGATCATTCCAACATGAGAGTGATTTTTACTAATTGATGTTATGGTTTTTGACCATCGAAAATATTAATTATTATGATGTTGATGTTTTTGTCTACTTTGTCTAAGATCAATATTTTTTTAATATTGATTATTGATTTTTTTCGAAACTCATAAAATCAATAATGATATTCAAAAAATATTGATTTTAGACTAAGTAAATAGAAAACATTAACATCATAATAATTAATATTTTCGCTGGTCAAAAACCATAACATCAATTAATAAAAATCCTTTTTTATTAGCAATTGCTTTTCCTGCAATTTTATTCAACTATCAATATAATCATAAGTAAAAACACCTTTCCTTGTTAATAAATTAAATTCATCATCATTTGCGCAATATTGTGTCGTTATTTTTTTCTGATCATTATTTAAATGCGATGCCAATTTTTCAAGACTACTAGGCATAAATCTAAAAGAGTCAATAAATCGAAGCTTTACATTTGTGCCTTCTACTTGTTTCGTAAAAGATATATATTTCTCTTTGTTTGTACGTAATAAATGATGCTACCTTCAAAACTTGTAGCTAAGTCTTTTATTAAAAAATGGGCATCATATCCTGATAAGTTATGAAAAACTACAGGAATCACATGCAAGTCTTCATAGTTAATATTACAAGATTCATGACTTGGACCGCGATATTTACCTGTAAAATGGTCGTAATCGCGATGTTTAATGTCATCACGTGCAAAAAGCATTTCACAAATGTGGCATTTTTTGCGGTTTTAAATGCATGCTCTTGCTGCAATGTTAAACGCTCCATGGGGATAATATTTCTTTGGAGTGAATATACTTTCTCAGACACACGTTGTAATTCTTTCATAAACCAATTCATGCAGTATTCCCCTCTATAAACTTTAAGTTCAGACAGAGAATCATCAACATTGCAATATTTATAAAAAGCTTCACTTGTTGGGGCATGTTTTTGGTAATTGGTTGATTGTAAATCTGGATTTTTTTCTAATAAACATTCTATATCAGCATAAATTTCAACAGGGGCTTTTTCTTTAAATATATAGTTTTGAAATTTCAATATGTTATTCTTTTCAGTTGATGATATTACCCTGCATTTATTCATATTCTCGCAGTCAACTCTATGATTATTCAAAGATTTTTCAAATTTAAAATGACATAAACATCGATCACATAACTAAGTGCGACAATGATCCATCGCAAATATTGTAATTTTACTAATCGGGATAGATTTTCAATCCATGCAAAGTGATAAATTCGATTATTGTCAAAAATATCATCGTCTTCCTCATCTATATCAATTTCTGTATTCTCAATCATAAGAAGATGAATTGTGGGCTTGTCTGATTTAAGTTGAATGAAATACAGCGGAACAATTTCCTCTTTCTTACTATTTTCATAGGACTCTATACTATAAATATTTATACATAAATGATTAAATTTATCAAATTCCGGTATATCATAAGCTAATAGGAAATTGTATTCCATTATATTTGAGTTCAGTATCGAAATGAGGATAAGAACTAGTTTGGTTAGAATGTCTTTCAGCAGGGTGCAGAGCTTTCATTACTGACCAGAGAAAACAAAAAGCATCAGTATTCTCTACATTTACAACTGCTTTTTTATCTCTTAGAAATTTTGGTAATCGTATATAGGTTGACAAACCAGCAACCGAAGGTGGTGTATATTCATTGAAATTCATATTTAATTTCCTAATTTCTTTTAATTTCTAATTAGAATTTGTTTGTTGAAACTCTTCAACTTTAAATAATATTTTCTCTCTTACTTTAATCTCAAACCATTCACCACTATCTGTCAACTCATGAATAGTTTCGTGTTAAGAAATTTTATTTCTTCTATTTCCCTACCTTCTTCTAATGCACTGAATTTAGCAGCTAAAATAACGTTGACTTTTAAACCCCCCATAATTTTGAGAGTATTTCTTATTCGTGCGATAATCATTTTTTTGCACCATCTAAAAAGCTATTTAAATCCTTATGAGTTAAATTTATTATTAAACCTGTTCTAATGCGACTCCTGAAGGCAGTCTCCATGTCTTCCAACTTGATATTTTGTTTGTCCGCAGCTTCATTGATCCCTGCTCCTCCTCTTCGTAACTTCTTGAATTTCCGATTTCTGGCTTTTAAAATCCCAACAAGAGATTGAATTTTATTTTCTTGATCCAAAGAAATGTCTTTTCCTCTTCTCAGGTATTTACTCTCCAGCCGTATATTTTGGATTCGGCCTCGAATCCAAAAATCTGAATCTGAATTCATTTTCAGAATATTTTTAAAAATATGCTAACTGAATAATTTTTAAGTTTCATAAGTCCAACACCAAATACTAGGTAAATTGCACTAAATATTTCAGGTTATTTTTAACCGAATGCTACACACTAAATAGCAGCTAATTTTAAGTTAAACTCACGTTGAACTGTGATTTGTCTGCCGACTCGCTTAGAGGTTTGATATCAACTAGGGAACTCATTTGAAAATCCGAGTTATATATTGTATATTATACACAGAACCATTAGTATTAATGGATAGACTATAGCTGCAGTCTAAGATCGGTTGATGGCTATAGTTGAAAGTTTCTTATCTGGAGTTCAGGCTGGACACCGCAGCGCCAAATTACAATACTCATACGTTACGCTCGTATCGCTGTTAAACGCTTCTTTACATCCAACTATAGAAACTTGAGGTTGGAATTTTATTTTTTATTTTATTTTTATATACTGTTAACACCAAACGTTTTATTTGAAAAATCAAAGAAAGGCTCCCATACTTATGACGTAGTTATAAAATATTCAAACCATTCGTTTGTCGGCCACATTAAAGGCAATACTGCCAAGGGATTTGCTATTAAAAAAATATTAAAGAGATGACGTCAGATGAGTGACAAGTTGTACTTCTGGAATGTAATTATTGAAGACCGAGCAGCCTTACACTTACGTTTTTTGCCAAAATATATGAAAAATATATAACGTTAACAATTTCTTGTCGGCAAATATCAAAGAGTGAACTGCTGATCAATTTGTTATTGAAAAATCAAACTCGCTTCTTAGAAAAATGATTCTTAAATTCAGAAAACAACATCCATTGCAATTATCACATCCTTTGAAATGTAAAAGCCTTCTAAATTTAACATGAACCACGTTTTTTTAGCATGGAATAGAACCTTGTCGATAACATGTCATTGACAGGAATCTTGGGTTAGAACTCTCCCTAGATATCTACTAAGGTCTGCGAAATTCAAATAGCGCGAATCGAACATTTTTAGTACTTTTTATTATTATTGAATCTTGTAGGTCGAGTATTGTTACGGTTAATAAGAGAGCAATGTAGTTTATCAAGTAATTGATATGACATAATAATTAACTCACTAATAAATTTAAATTTATGAAGAATCATTTTCTATAAATGGCTTATTTTTTATAGAAACTTCAGTTTTCTTCACTAACTTGACGACATCCTCGCAAATTTTTCTTGTTATTATTCTGTCCTACAACGGAAAAACATGGTTAAGCGACAGATTTTTGAAAAATGGGTTGTTTGTATCAGTGGAATCGTGAGAGTAAGGTGCGTCTGACTACCCTCATTAAAAATATAATTGTTGATTACTAATAAATTTGTATATTCAGAATATTGAGCAAACTGACCAAATGCAATGGTAAAATATATCGGAAGTCCTTTGCGGTGCCTGACATTTGTTAGGGAAGTCGAATACGTCACGAAAGACAGATGAAGAATATACGAAAAGCACTTTGCGGATCGTTTGTATGACGAAAGCTGTCGAGCACGCTTCTATTTACAAAATCAAAACTCCGCATGGTCTGTACGTAAAATCTCAAGTTGTAAATATGTCGAGTCAAGCAATGATATCCAAGCGAAGAAATCGCAAAGCGACACTATCACCGGTGGTGACCATCCCCACGAACACCTCCATACTTACCGTGTCATTTATACGGATTTCTTCTGTTGCAGTAAAGGTCGACGCTCGATAACTTTACAACAAAAGTGATTGCATGTTCCTTAACTTGGATTTGATTGAAAAAAATTCGCAAATACATTTTCTAACGAAAATTGTACACATAATCAATTCTTTAAAGCAAAATCAGAAAAAGCACATGCATTTTACATAGAAGAGGTACTTGACTGATGTGATTGATGGATCACATTTTTACATAGTTGAAACAATGGATATTATATAACTGAAAGCGACATTTTGGAAATCTGAATATAGCAGTTATTTATAATAGGATTAATTTTGACAGAGGTCTGGAATTTATAATTGAGTTCATATTTTACGTTAAAATTATAAAGATTAAATAGACCTAATTAATTGAAATAAAAATGAGTGGAATTATTGAATTAATGGCGGAAATTGTTTTAAAAATTTTATAATTTTCTAAAACTTGGATAGGTCCGTCCACTTAGCGCCGCTACGTATGAAAACTCATTAAATATTATTATAATGAAATAAACGATAAGGGGAGATTTTTTTGCTTGTTTTGCTCTCCGAAAACATATAATACGTGTTCCAAACAACTAGCCCTAAGTCATACATACCTACCCCTCGTGACCACGAATGTTCCAAAAGTGTAAAAACCACCTTGAATAACGTGAAGATGATTCAGAACTCTAAATTAATTATTTAAAACTTGAAAATTTACCCTTTTATAAGTTCTACCAAAAACTACCCTTCCACGTAAATTTATGTAGCGGAACTCACATATACTTTTAAAACGCATCAAAAACAATAATATTCATAAAACAGAGTTGACGGTGATTCTTTGCTCTTCTATTTGCTCTCCGATGAGATACGTGTCCCAAAAAACTACCCCCATGTCATACATACCTACCCCTCGTGACCAAAAATGCTCTAGAAATGTAAAAACAACCTTGAATGACGTAAACATGATTCAGAACTCTAAATTAATTACTTAACACTTGAAAATTTACCCCTTTCATAATTTTTCTCAAAACTGCCCTTCCACGTAAATTTATGTAGGGGAACTGACATATACTTATAAAATGCGTCAAAAACAATAATATTCATAAAACAAAGTTGGCGGCCATTCTTTGCTCTTTTTTTTCTCTCCGATGACATATAATAATTGTCCCAAAAAACTACCCCCAAGTCATACATACCTACCCCTCGTGACC
>CAKNXH010058858.1:163293-179354 GCA_932178445.1 Andricus quercusramuli
GTCCCAAAAAACTACCCCCAAGTCATACATACCTACCCCTCGTGACCATGAATATTCCAAAAGTGTGAAAACCACCTTGAATAACGTAAAGATGATTCAGATCTCTAAATTAATTATTCAACACTTGAAAATTTATCCCTTCTATAATTTCTCCCAAAAACTACCCATCCACGTAAATTTATGTAGCGTAACTTACATATACTTATTAAACGCATTAAAAACAATAATATTCATAAAACAATAATATTTATAAAACGCATTGGGCGGGAATTTTTTTCTCTTTTTTTGCTTTTCGATGACATATAATACGTGTCCATAAACTACCCCTAAGTCGTACATATCTACCCCTCGCGACCAGAAATGTTCTAAAAGTGTAAAAACCACCTTGAGTAACGTAAAGATGATCGAGAACTCTAAATTAATTATTTAACACTTGAAAATTTACCCCTTTTATAATTTTTCACAAAACTACCCTTCCACGTAAATTTATGTAGCGGAACTTAAATATACTTATAAAACACATCAAGAACAATAATATTCATAAAACACATTTGGCGATAATTCTTTGCTCTTGTTTTGCATTCCGATGACATATAATACTTGTCCCACAAAACTACCCCCAAGTCATACATACCTACCCCTCATGACCAAAAATGTTCTAAAAGTGTAAAAACAACCTTGAATGACGTAAACATGGTTCAGAACTCTAAATTGAACACTGAACACTTGAAAATTGACCCCTCCTATAATTTCCCCCGAAAACTACCTTTAGATTGACTAATCCCTTGTTGAAAATGTATGTCTTCTATAATTTACCCCGTGAGTAATAATTAACGTAAGAGTTGAATTTCATTAAATTAAAAAATAACTGTACAATCCACTGAAGTTTAACTGCCTTAGACAATACTTTTTATCACCAATGTGTACATCATTACAGGTAAACAATTTTTGTATATTATATTTAGCTGCAAATATTTATTCAAATGATAAGACTATTGTTAGTTCTCATTTTAAAGTTGTAACGGAATTTAGACTCCGAGAGTTCCAGATTACTCAGCTTCTCGAATAATAGATTCCCGATTTTTTGCTCCACGAAATGAAAGTACCGCATTTTTGTGCTAGTCGAATTCAAAGGTCCAGATTATTCTGCTACGCAATTAATAGATTCCCGACTTTTTTTCTCCTTGAAATAGAAGTACTAGATTTCACTTTCTATTCGAGTTCGAAGTTCAAAACTTATTCTGCTACACGAGTTTCACTGATCACTGATTTTTTCGCTCCTCGAAAATTAAGTGTCGGGTCTTCATGCTGCTCGAATGATAGATTCCAGAGGTTTATGATTCTCAAAACTGATATACTAGATTGCTTTTCTATTTGAATTCGAAGTTCTTGATTATACTGCTACTCGAATTATACCCGATTTTCGTATGCCTTAAAATAAAAGTACATTGAATCGTTTGCTACTCTAGTTGCCAGTTATAGATTATTCTGCTACACGAATGATAGATTTCATTTTTTTTCCTCCTGAAAAATAAAGAACTAGACTTTTTTGCTACATGAATTTGAAGTTCTAGATTATTCTGCTACCCGAACAATACATTCCCGAATTTTTTGCTCCTCGGAAATAAAGTGAAATAAAGTGTCGGAGTTTTTGCTACTTGATTTCCAAGTTCTAGATTATTCTTCTACCGATTATTAGATTCCCGATCTTTTTGCTCCTCAAAATTAAAGTACTCGATTTTTTTGCTGCTCAAATTTGAAGTAATAGATTATTCTGCTACCCGAACAATACATTTCCGAATTTTTTGCTCCGCGGAAATGAAGTGTCGGATTTTTTGCTACTTGATTTCCAAGTTCTAGATTATTTTTCTACCGATTATTAGATTCCCGATATTTCGCTCCTCGAAATTAAAGAACTCGATCTTTTTGTTGCTGAAATTTGAAGTAATAGATTATTCGGCTAGCCAAACAATACATTTCCGAATTTTCTGCTCCTCGGAAATGAAGTGTCGAATTTTTTGCTACTTAGTTTCCAAGTTCTAGATTATTTTGCTACCGATTATTAGATTCCCAATTTTTTTGCTCCTCGAGATTAAATCTTGGTTTTTTTGTTGCTGAAATTTGAAGTAATAGATTATTCGGCTAGCCAAACAATACATTTCCGAATTTTCCGCTCCTGGGAAATGAAGTGTCGGATCTTTTGCTACTTAATTTCCAAGTTTTAGATTATTTTGCTACCGATTATTAGATTCCCGATTTTTTTGCTCCTCGAAATTAACGTACTCGATTTTTATGCTGCTCAAATTTGAAGTAATAGATTATTCTGCTACCCGAACAATACATTCCCAAATTTTTTGCTCCTCGGAAATAAAGTGTCGGATTTTTTGCTACTTGATTTCCAAGTCGCAGATTACTTTGCTACGCAATTAATAGGTCCCCGATTCTTTTGCTCCTCGTATTTAAAGTACTGGATTTTTTTCGTACTCGGAAATGAATTTATAGATTATTCTGCTACGCAAATAAAAGATGCCCGACTCTGTTGCTTCTCAAAATTAGAGTACTGAATTTTTTGCTTCTTGAATTTGAATTCACAGATCATTCTGCCACATGAATAATAGTATCCCGATTTTTTCGCTTCACGAAATTCAAGTACCGGATTTTTTTGCTACTCGAATTCGAAGTACCACATTATTTTGCCACTCGATTAATAGATTCCTAATGTTTCCGAAGGATTTTAATGTTTCCAAAGGATTTTCAAACATCGCACTATGGCCGGACCTCTATACGAATCTAATTGGATGTTACGAATATGTGATCTACTCGTATATAGAATTCCAAACAGAAATTCTACTAGTTTCCATATGCATTTCTTACAGCATTTTTTAGACATCTCGCTATGTTCCGAACTCTGTATGGATCTATGTGGATATTACCAAT
Source organism: Andricus quercusramuli (assembly GCA_932178445.1). NCBI lineage: Eukaryota > Metazoa > Arthropoda > Insecta > Hymenoptera > Cynipidae > Andricus > Andricus quercusramuli. The sequence goes on from CAKNXH010058858.1 coordinate 166,231, forward strand.
ATGTAATTCATATGGAATTCGAAACAGAAATTCTACTATTTCTATACTTATAGTTTCAACAGGATTTTGCGAACATCGCGCTATGTCGTGGGGCGTTATTTCTCAAGTGTACCCAATCAAAAAGTCAAAGTTGTCCGATCCAAGTTAAACTTAGGCAAAGTGTTCTTCGAATAGTGCTACGCATTTACTCAAAAAATAGATATTTGACCTTCAAAAATGAAGGTCAAAAATAAATTTCACTTTTTTTGGAAATAAGACAGGTTTTTTTTTATCTCAAAAGAAAGCTCAGGTTTTTTCTTATAAGACCATGTAGATTAGAAAGTGGGATTCAAATTTTCAATGTATACAAATAAGCGTCGAGTACTCCGGTACGCGCATGACGCTGGCGCTAGAGTCCTACAGCGCACCGTGGTGCCTTCATGGTATTGTTTTTACGAAAAGTAATAATATATGCTAGTATATTCAAACGCTCTCTGCATTTCACAGGGTTGAGACTGCCATTATTTAAATGCCTGCTTTATGTTCGCTGATGAATTTTGGAAAAATTTGGAATTTTTGAATATCAAGTTATTGAATAAGAGGTCGGGTCGAAAAAGTGGTTTCGTGGATTAAGTAAAATTGAAGCTCGGAGATTTTTTTTATGCTGATGTCTGGTCTTCTTTCTGCCTTTCTTTCCGCCTTTCGTTTTTTTAGTGACAGTTGTTTTCAGTTTTTTTTCTTCTAATTTTCGTTTCTTCTCTTTTGGGAAGTAGTCGCATTCCGCGGCTGAGGAAAATCTCTTCAATTGAAGTCTCCCATCTTCAGTAGGTATAAATGCATGGTATTGCAAAGTCCCTTTGACTGTGACTGCAGCATCGAATCTGCTTTTCAGATCTTTAGCAGTGGCTTCGTGATCTTCCTTGCTACTAAAAATGATTTCAGTTTCCTTGCAGTACTTCTTCGCCCACCGAAATAGAGATGAAGCATCTAGAATGCGATCTTCAGCGGAACATTGTAGGCTAAACCCTGTTGCATTTCTTTTAACTTTCGCCCCCATGCCATCACATGCTCCCTTACCATGAGCGGTAGGATGGTAACGCCACTCAGCTGGAATTCCAAAATCTGCCTTGTGAGCTAGGATATTAGCAAAATTGCTTTTGTGCTTAAAATGCTGACCTGCTCCATCTGAGACGTAGTGCACCTTTTGGACTGATTTGTGATGTTCATCTTGGGCAGAGAATGCCCTTGTGTTGGCTCTACATGCCTAAACTCTATTAAAGCATGATCGAAATTGCTTTCAAGGTGCTGTAGTTTTTCTGGGACTTCGCTGCTCAGATCACCGTTTATAATGTCCGGATGTGGTTCTAGTGGATCCGGTGCTTGATGTTCATTATCCCTAGCACCTATGCCTCCAGCTTCAATCAAGTCTTCGTTGTCCACATCTTCCAATGGAAGTTCATCGATAGGAAGCTGCTGTTCCACTTCCATTTCGATGGCAGCTATTTCAACAGCCGAAAGCAATCTGTTTACAGATATTGAGTGTTTGTTTTTTGCTAGATTCTGCTCATTCATTCTTGTGGCTAGTTCTGGGTACTTAAGTAAGAACAATCGATGATGTTCTTTCCTTACACTTTGCCCACTTTTCTTTGCCAAAAAATAAAAGCGCATCACATCTCTGTTGATATGGTATGTCCATTTTAATCGCCTCCTTGGTTGTTGAACCTCTGCTTCTGGCACTGGTTGTCTTAGGCCATCTACCTCCGGAGGATGTGGTGGTGCTGGATCATCACTAGGTTCAGGAGGAACATCAATTGCCGCTGCTTGTTCGTGTGACGCGGCTTCCTCCAACTGCTGTGCATTGCCGAGGTTTATCCACGCCAAATCAACCTGTTGTTTAATCTCCATTGCTCGATCTTCTGAGATGAGCAGATAAGTCCTAATGCCCTTCACCTTAGCGATAAGATCTCTTAGTGCGACTTTCTCCATTTGAGGATACTTTGCAGCAAATTTTGTTATGAAATTTTGTCCTTTTTTGCTTGTGGTTTCAAACCCAAAGCCAACCCCAAAGCATCCTCAGCAGACACAGTTGATGTTTCACTGCTAACCGTATGTCGCAGATGTTCTTGCTGGCCAGCTGTTTGATTAGTGAGATCTGCCTGACCATCTCGCAGTTCACCATCACCACCGTCCCGCATGCTGTGGCCCCAGCGGTGGCTCCAGGGGCGCCCCGACATTCCTCGGGGAGCGACAAGCATTTCAAAGTTTTCAAAAGACTCTCCATTATCATTTATGGGTTTTGGTGTTCCTCTTAGTCGCTTTCCTCTTCGTTCTCTGTCTGTCTGGCATGGGAAACCCTGTCAGTAGCAATGCTACGGCCAACATAGCCGTCAAATTCATGAGAGGAAAGCTCAAGTCCTCCCGCAACGACAACGCGAGAACTTGTTCTCGCATGGTTATTATTATATAATTAAGCCATTTCTCTTTCGGGGTAGGCGTGACTCGCTGGATTGGAAAATAATAGTGTTGGGAAGGAGGTATGGGTTTTTCACATTGATCTAGATTTGTTGTGTTATTTATTTGAATAATACGTTCGTTCCGCAACACTGCTCCGACCCAAGTTGCTGATCAATCTCTCTAGCGATCACCCCAAGTGAAGAAATTCACAAGTTTGTTATGTGAGGTTCCCTACTCGGGCCCATTAGTATCCAAGCTCTTTTGTTCCAGGCGTCATTAACTCTACTCACATTCCTTCTATAAACTATTTGTCGCCACTATTTTCTGTCATGGCTGGATTACAGAGCTAGTCTTCAAGATATCGCCAGCATTGGAGTTCCACATTGGATTCAATCCCGTTCTTCTTCAGGGACTTATGAGCTATACGATTTTTGTGATGCTTCGTAAAGAGCCTATGCTTGATCCATCTATCTATTGTCAATTTCAGCGTCTGGAGAATCATCTCCTTGCGTTTTAACTTCGAAAACCAAGATTTCTCCTTCAAAGCAGGCGTTTTTACCACATCTGGAGTTGTGTGGAGCGGTTCTTCTGGTTCGATTGATGGATCACGTTCAACGCACTATCATGTTAGATCTTCCAGTTCATTTTTGCTGTGACTCAACGGTAACTTTAGCGTGAATCCGAGATCATCCTACCAAGTGGGAAACATACATAGCTAATCAAGTCTCGGAGATACAAACAACTCTTTCATCAGCTGTGTGGCATTACGTTCCATCACGAAGTAATCCAGCTGATTATGCACCACGAGGTCTTACCGCCAAGAATCTGACTTCGGAAACAGATATGGAGGAGCGAACCTTAAAGATTCACACATTAAGTGCTGTTCCAATAATGTGGGTACTTCTACATCGTTATTCCACATTGGACAAAGTTCTCAGATCTACAGAATGGCTGCTACGATTCATTCGATATCGTCGTCAGCCATCTGAATTCAAGCCAGCAATCCTATCTCCTTTGGAACTTCAATCAGCCTGTTTAGGATGGATTCGTCATGAACAGCGTCATTATTTTCTATCTGAATTTAAGGCTCCTCGATTCCACTAAATTGCTTCGCGTGGGAGGTCGACTCAAGCATTTAGTCCTCAGCCCAGATGAAAAACATCCTCTCATTCTACCATAAGAATCATCCTTGACTACACTGATCATCGCTCGTGAACATCAGCAATGTTTTCACGGTGGAGTTCAATTGACTCTCGCTACTTTAAGGCCAAGATATTGGATTCAATAACAGATTTTTTAAAACAAACCTAATCCTTTTTTAGACCGGCAATATTAATATATTTGAATGAATTTCCTCAGGTCTTTCGGTCTATTTGTTAATAAAACATCCACTTTGTTGAGATTTTGTTTGATTAAAATCATCATCTATGCTATGTACGTTTCAACACTACTGTGTGTCTTTTTCAAGCAAACCTCAATATATATATATATATATATATATATTTAAAAAAAGTTAAAAAACCACCGCAGATTACCACCAAGAGCAACTGCCACCTAAAAAAAATTTCAAAATCCTCCCGTAGAACCGCGGTAAAATACACCTATGGCCACGTCCCACATCCGTGAGATGGGTGGTCACAGGGCACGACGAAATCACAACGACAGGCTGGCGAAACCCTCGTGTGTCTTGAGGACACGAAGCGACCCAAGGATGACAGCTTTCTGCATCCATCTCGCAAGTGCCTTGGCATATTTTTGGCACGCGGGTATGGCTTTAAGGTTAAGAACTAGTAATAATTTCGCACCTCCGAATGCACCTATCACAAGGGCAATTACTCTTACCGAATATTTTGGGTACAGTCGTTGCAGCTCTCTTTTAAGGTCTTGATACCTCTCCTCTTTTTCTTTCTCCTTTGCAGTGATGTTGTATTCGGACGGAGCCGAGAATTTGATCACGAACATAGTTCGTTTCTCGAAGTCTTGGAGAACAATGTCAGGCCTCGAGTGCGCAACGGAGACTGCTGCCCGAAAATCGTAGATCCAGAAAATCTGGACCCTCTCGTTTCGGACAATTGACTCTATATCCCTTGGAACGTTCGGGTATTTAACGTGTGCATAACACGCTCTGCACCTATCACTGGGAACTTCTCCACATAAAATGCGGCGACGGTACTCTAAGGTGGAGATGACACAGTCCTGGCATGCAAGAATAAAGCCCTCTGTACCTGAATTGAGCCATGATGATTCGAGGGAAGCAAAAATTTGCTCCTCCGACAAGGACTGTTTTTCTACATTTCTGTGAAAGTTTCCGTGCATACGCTTGTCGAGTAGCTCTTGGTGAAATTTTCCAACCTCTGCTTTCTTTACTTCGGCTTTAAGACGTGAAGCATCTAGATGGAGTAATGCACTTTCCTCACTTCTGATATTAAAATTCAGGCCAAGGGTCTCAGCAGCTTGCTTCGCAGCTTTGTAAAGGAACGCTCGTTCGCCAATCATCTCGTGGTTTCTGACCATCTTTAGGAGAGGATCTCTGCCATTCGCAACGATGTAAGCTGTACTTAAAACAATTCGGTTATGAAGACACTGGAGATTCAGAAGTCCGCGTCCGCCTTGACGGCGTGAAATGTATCGCGGAACTGACGAATTGATGTGCAAGCTTTTATGCGTATGCATGATCTTACGCGTGGTGACATCAAGGGCCTTGAGCTCGTTCTTCGTCCATTGAACCACCCAAAACGAGTAGAGTAAAACCGGAACGGCAAGCATGTTAGTCGCAGATACCTTGGTCAACGCCGACAGATTGGAAGACCAAATCTGTCGAAGAAGATGCTCGTATCTGCTTCGGAGAGACTCCTTCACTGATGTCACGTCCTGAATGCGGCTTTGAGGCAGGGCCAGGTATGTATATGTCTCTCCAGTGTTAAGATCTCTAATAATACTTATATCCACAAGCACAGAGTCCTTGGGAACGCCAGTAATCTTTCCTTTCTTCAAATGAATTTTGGCACACTTGTCCAAACCAAAGACCATCCCAATCTCTCCTGTGTAGTTCTTGACGATATTTATAGCAGTTTGAAGTTTGCTTTTACCAGCGGCATAGATCTTCAGGTCATCCATATAAAATACATGAGTGACCTTATGCTCACGCTGATTAGTGTCGCCACAGAGGTATCCAGGAGAATTTCGTAGTGCGAGAGATAAGGGCAGAAGTGTGATGCAAAAAAGCAAAGGGCTCATACTATCCCCTTGAAAGACGCCCCTCTGGAAGGTGAAGTTGTTTGTCGTCAGACGATAATTCCTAGATGGGATGATTAATTTAGTTTTCCTTAGAGGCATCAATCTCTCTATGCATCTCACTATGTGTGGGTGTACCTTCAAGCTTTCCAGCAGAGAGATGATAAGTCTATGAGAGGTTGAATCGAAAGCTTTCCGGTAGTCAATCCAGGCCATTGACAGGACGCGCTGATGGACAGTAGCGTCTTCACAGACACACCTGTCAATCAGCAGGTTCTCTCGACAGCCTGCTACACCTTTTTTCGAACCACGTGGTTCTTACATATCTCGCCATACAGGCTCAATTCGTCGAACAATCCTGTTGTTTAGGACAGCTGTGAAGATCTTATACAGTGTGTTTAAACAAGTTGTTGGCCTGTAATTCTCTGGTTTGGACAAGTTGCCTTTTTTCGGTAGGAGTATAGTGCGTCCTAACACCAGCCACTGCGGAATGGGCGTCTCCGACTTTAAATATGAGGTGAATATGCGGGCCAAATGTTGCTGTATAGAAGTAAACTTCTTCCACCAAAAGTTCTTGATAGAATCTGGTCCAGCACCGGAAAAGTTCTTCGTGCCTCTAAGTGCTTTTTTCACCTCTTAGGCAGTGACTGATGGGCACTCCTCCTTAGATTTTGTGAGGCTGTCGCAAAACTCCTTGAAGCGGATGATATTGTCATTATCTTCTTTCAAATCTAGTGTTTTCGGGATCTTGTACACCTCTCCAAAAAGTTTCTACCTCCTTGGGCTTGGGTGGATTTTTTACAAAAACTGGGGGATCACTGAAGAGGCGTGATAGGTCAGCGAGAAACTGTTGATTCTCCCTGATCCAACTCTCCCTCTTCTGTATACTCCTCTATGCGTCAGATAACAGCCTTATTTTGTCAACAATATGCTGCTTGATTGTCAGCAGCTTTGACTTGTTAAGTGTGTGATTCAAGGTCCTTAGTTCTTGGGCGAACTTTAAAACCCTCTCCGTGAACGGTCTACCAGATGCTATGTAGTCAATCACACATTGAACACGGGACGCATTCTGTCTTGCCCATCCAATTTTCTTGTTCAGTTGATGCAAGCGTCTTCTTGTCTTTTGATCCATCGTCGGTTTCAGCCTTCGATTTGAATCAGCCAAAGCTCTCGCAGCACCATAAACTGAGCAATTGATGGTCCAGAGGTCGGACTCTTGCTAGATATCTCCACGAAGGGAGGCATCCATTTCAGCCAGATCTTGGGGCTTAAGAGGAACTTGCATGTTGATATTCCTCCTTGTACTGAAATTGCGATCATCTTCCAGAAGGTGCCTGCTTTCTGCGGTTGGTCCTAATGTCGTTTCATCTTCGTCTGCAGCTTGTTCCAGCAGCGGTTGAGGAAGCGCTCCGCATACATATCCATTTTTCCGGAGGTAGTCGGCTTGATTTCGCAAAGACTAATGCGAAACGTGCTGAAGCTTTGGGTGTTTCTGGCACCACACAGTATGCATACGCGCCATAAAGCCTCCGCGAACAGGGATAATGCTGGCATCGTAGCAGTCTAGCACGTCATTCTTAAGTTGATCCGTCCACTCAATGTGGGCGTTTTGCCAGTTCGTCGTCGTGTTTCCATCTAAATTATTTTCAGGGAAAGGGTTCGTCCATCTTTGTAGAGCCCCGCGTGCAAGGATGAGACTGACACTTTGAGAGGTCGCCCGGTATCTCACAGTCACCGTTAAAGACACCTCACCGAGGTGCGACTGCTTATTAATTATTGTAACCATATTCAGCAGAAACCCTTGGTACGGGGACCCTCTATCCGCAACCCGAGGACGCGTTCGGTGGCTTTGTCATAAGCCCTTCGGTTCTATTCCAAAGGAATCGGAATCGAAACCGATTGTATATATATATATATATATATATATATATATATATATATATATATATATTTTTTTAACACACTCTCTAATATTTACACAGACATCCTAAATGATAGGATTCTTCGGACAATTGAACTTGTGTGGCGAGAGATTTATGAACAACGTGGCTCGAAGAAAGGCGTAGCAGGATGTCGGGAGAACCTGCTCATCGATAGATGTGTCTGCAAAGATGCAGCATCCTATCAACGATCTCTATCGATGGCCTGGATAGATTACGGAGAAGCTTTTGATTCAACCTCCCATAGAATTATCATCTGTCTGTTGGAAAGCTTGAAGGTTCATCTACACATCGTGAGATGCATAGAGAGATTAATGCCGCTTTGGAAAACCAAATTTACCATCTTATCTGGAAAATATCGTGTGATCACTAACAGTATCACCTTTCAGAGAGGTGTGTTTCAGGGCGACACCATGAGCCCTCTCCTCTTTTGCCTCACATTATTGCCACTATCTCTCGCACTTCGCCATTCCGAAGGGTACCTCTGTGGCAAACCTGGAAATCGGAAGCATAAGGTAACTCATGTATTTTACATGGATGATCTTAACCTCTATGCTAGAAATCAAGAGAAACTACATCTAGCTCTAAAAATTGTCACAGAGTACACTCAAGAGATTGCAATGGAGTTCGGGTTAGAGAAATGCGCCAAGGTTAATTTGAAGAAAGGAAAACTTAACGGCATCCTCGAAGATCCTGAACTCGTTGACAGAAGCGCTATACGACACCTTTGCGCTGGAGAGACCTATACATACCTGGGCGTGCCACAAAGCCGCATTCAGGATGTAACATCTATAAAGGATACTCTCCGATGGAGATACAAACGTCTCCTCCGACAGATATGGTCTTCCGAACTGTCGGCGAGGAACGAAGTATCTGCAACGAACGTGCTTGCCATCCCAGTAGTACTCTATTCATTTGGAGTAGTTCCATGGACGAAGGACGAGCTCAGATCCCTTGACATCGGGTCCCGAAAGGTTATGCACATGAACAAAAGCATGCACCTTAAGTCTTCTGTTCCACGACTTTACATCTCACGCCGTCAAGGTGGCCGTGGAATACTGAATCTTGAATGTCTTCACAACACGAAGAAGTAGGCAAATGGGCGTTTCTTTACAAAGCAGCAGAAGAGGCTGCTGAAACACGCGGCCTTGACTTCAATATGAGGGGTGAGCGAAATACATCAAATCTTATCCATCTTGAATACTCACTCCTGAAGTCCCGGATTAAGAAAGCACAGGAGAAAAACTTCCGCGAAGAGCTCCTCGACAAGAAGATGCACGGCATCTTCCACAGAAATGTGGAAGATCAGTCGATGTCGTATGAGCTGACGTTTGCTTTCCTTAAATCACCCGGATTAAATTCGGGCACAGAGGGCTTCATTTTGGCATGTCAAGATTTCCACTCTAGCATACCGTCGCCACATTTTGAGCTAAAATATTCCCGATGATAGCTGCAGAGCGTGTCATGAACACCCCGAGCATCTAGGACACATACTATCTAGTTGTCCAGCTCATGCGGGAACAACCTACATCCAGAGGCACAATGCAGCACTGAGAGTGCTTTATTACCATCTCTGTCACTCTTACGGCCTTAGCCCAAATACCTCTCCGCTGAACGCCCCTAGAGAAATAGAGTCAATTGTCGAAAATGAGAAGTGCCGCATATATTGGAACTTCATATTCTCGACAATTGTTTCTGTTGCGCACTCGAGGCCTGACATGGTTCTTCTTGACTTCGAGAAACGAACCATGTTCGTTATCGAATTTTCGGCACCAGCGGACAAAAACGTCACAGCGAAGGAGAAAGAAAAGAAAGAAAGGTATAAAGACCTTATGAGGGAGTTGCGACGGTTATACCCGGAATATTCTGTTAAGCTAATCGTCCTTATCATTGGCGCCCTAGAGGTGCCAAGGTTTCACTTGTTAATAGCCTGAAAAGCATCCCTGCGTGTCAACAAAATGCTAAGACACTTGCAGGGAGAATGCAGAAGGCGGTCGTCCTTGGGTCGCTTCGTGTCCTCAGGGTGCACGAGACTTTCGCCGGATCATCGTTTTGAATTCGCGCAGACTGTAACCACCCATCTCACGGTGGTGAGACGTGGTTACAGCTGAAATTTTACCGCGATTTCGCTGGGAGTGTGTGCAATTTTTCAGATTAGCGCCCGCTCCCGGCGAAATCCTGCGGTTGTCCTTATGACAAACTTTTAACTATATATATATAATTATATACGATTGAATACGTATATTATATACGAGTTTTTCTCTTGGAGTAAAAACATGTGAGACAATAAGTTAAATATTAGTGTCAATTTTTAATGTCAAAACATTTTTTTAAAAACATGAAGACTAATTTTTAGAAGCCCCAAAAATTTAAGGGGACTTTAATCAAACCACTACATTTTTAATAGTATTATACTTCTAGATAGTGTCATATATGTTCGCAGTACAGGACGTAGGAACAACAAGGAATGACAAGCAAATTTATCTCAAAGCAAATATACAACCATCGACGACCTTTAAGTATGTAAATTGAGAACTGAATTGAGTAAAGCGCCAAGTGTGGGAACTTTAAATCCTTCAAATATAATGAAACTCCAGTAAAATCATCGTAGAATACTTTGGTAAATTTTATTTACATCCAAAATTCCAGTCTGTAGATTTATATAAACTTTGTGATACTTATTAATAAAAATAGACTCAATAATTTTTCTTTTGTAAGTATTTTTTTCTCTAGCTAAAATTTTTATATTATTAATGTTGAAATCAAAATAATGATCAAATTTCCACGCGTGTTGTGATAATCCTGTGTTAAAATTACCAACTGTACAATCCCTTTTATGTTCAACGACTCTAGTTTCCCGCACCAAATGTACAGAAAAAAGCCTTATGATAAAACATTCTAAAAAAAAAATTTTCTTGGATTTTCGAACCTGCAAGCTAGAAATTCGAAAGAAAAATGTCAGAAAGATGGACAGTTTTTAGACAAACACTTGTCCAAAGTTTCAATTCTTACATGTATTTTAATGGGAAAATGCTTATTTTAGCAAAATGTTTTTTTTCCTCAAAAACGCTATGATAGATTTGACTAAAACTTTTATATTTTGACGATCAGACGTACCGAATCAAAAGATCCATACCCACGAACTAGAAAGATTAACGATTCTTTGGGTATACAGCATGTTTTTGGGGGTGTTTTTGTACCCTAAACATCCAAGTAACACATGTAAATCATCATTTCTTAGTAACTAAAATTAATAGAGATTTTGATTCAACTGCTACGGTATGAAACGACTTTCCAATAAGTGGAGTAAGCGTACATAGCAAGAATATATTTCGACCTAATTTTAGGGGATGTTTTACCATCCCTGAAGGGTGTTGGTTAACTCCGACTTGGAATTTTTTTTATAGGCACGGCACTGACTCCATATATAATTTTTCCCAAGTATTTGAGAGCGAAAGAAAGAAAACTTGTCAAATATCCGGGGTTTTGCGAGATCCTCGGATCAACGAAATTTATAGGAATGAAGCCTTTTGCTGAGGGAACAACTATTTTCGCGGAAATTATTCATTTTTTGAAAGGGAGAAATCTGCGGATAGCAGAAGACAGCATTTGAACGGCGAGAACCGTTCGCAAATTTATTTTTTTACTTACAATTCTGACATCACAGAAGTATTTTCAGAGGCTAACTGATATTCGAAGACCCAAATGTTGATGATGGCGAACCTAAATTTCGCGAAATACGTCACGAAATGGAGAAAAATTTAGAACAAAATTGAGATGTCCCGTATGTGAGGACCCTAAGACTGCATTGGTAAGCAGCAAAGCAAACTCGCCACCAGACCGGCTGTCAAATTCGCGCTCCGAATCTTCAATACTCTGAAGTCCGCACCACACATTGCCACTCGCGAAATCGTGGCGCAAATATTTAAAAAGTTTTTGAATACAGCAACTGCAAATGCACCAATTTTATGGATAAATCAATTTATGATTGTATGTAAATTTGTAAATTTACCCAGTTTCAAATTTTAACTTTGAAATTATGATTTAAAAATTTTGAAATTATAAATTATACATTCATCAAGTTATCCAGCAATAAATTCCGAAACCATCAAATTCGATTTCTAGAATTTCGAAATTAGGCCCTCTGCAAATTTATTTATAAATTCCAAGTTTATCAAGTGGTCCAACTATGAATTAATTATATGAAGAAGCTTGAAACGGGGAACACGGATTGTGGTCACTAAAATCAGTGCAATTTTGATTTGATTGATAATAATTTTATTTTAGTATTTTATTCAATTTATTGACTTCATTGAGTCATTTGCTTGTATTTTTTAATAAATGAGTCGAATGTTTACAATAGAAAATCAGCATATTGAACAGAATCAATCAAATCAACAAACTCAACAGAATCAATAAAATAAAATAAATCAATGAAAACAATAGAATCAAGAAATCGAATAAAATCACTAAAATCAGTGCAATTTTGATTTTATTGATAATAATTTGATTTTAGTATTTTATTCAAATTATTGACTTCATTGAGTCATTTGATTGTATTTTTTAATAAAAGAGTCAAATATTTACGATAAAAAATCAGTATATTGAACAGAATCAATCGAATCAACAAACTCAATAGAATCAATAAAATAAAATAAATCAATGAAAACAATAAAATCAATAAATCGAATAAAATCACTAAAATCAGTGCAATTTTGATTTTATTGATAATAATTTGATTTTAGTATTTTATTCAATTTATTGACTTTATTGAGTCATTTGATTGTATTTTTTAATAAAAGAGTCAAATATTTACAAAAAAAATCAGAATATTGAAAAGAATCGATCAAATCAATCAAATCAACAAATTCAATAGAATCAATAAAATAAAATAAATCAATTAAAACAATAAAATCAATAAAATGAATGAAATCACTAAAATCAGTGCAATTTTGATTCTATTGATAATAATTTTATTTTAGTATTCAATTTAATTTATTGACTCTTTTATTAAAAAATACAATCAAATGACTCAATGAAGTCAATAAATTAAATTGAATACTAAAATGAAATCATTATCAATAAAATCAAAATTGCACTGATTTTAGTGATTTCATTCATTTTATTGATATTATTGTTTTAATTGATTTATTTAATTTTGTTGATACTATTGAATTTGTTGATTTGATTGATTTGCTCGATTCTTTTCAATATACTGATTTTTTTTTGTAAATATTTGACTCTTTTATTAAAAAATACAATCAAATGACTCAATGAAGTCAATAAATTGAATAAAATACTAGGATCAAATTATTATCAATGAAATCAAAATTGCACTGATTTTAGTGATTTTATTCGATTTATTGATTTTATTGTTTTCATTGATTTATTTTATTTTATTGATTCTATTGAGTTTGTTGATTTGATTGATTCCGTTCAATATACTGCTTTTTTATTGTAAATATTTTACTCTTTTATTAAAAATACAATCAAATGACTCAATGAAGTCAATAAATT